>JBBMOC010000022.1:4461522-4540181 GCA_037975185.1 Centropyge bicolor | reverse complement strand
CTCCCCCCCTGCAACTACCACCAACATCAGCCTCGATATTACATTATTATGACATGGAGGTCCTGTTCCAGCAGATAATGATTCATCTTCAAATCGAACTACGCAACGCAGGCAAGAATTCACACGAGAAACACTGAGGGTTTTGTGTGCTGAAGAAAAAAAAGAAACACATTATGTATGCTGTAAAAAGGAATGAGATCAAGGTAAACCAGATTACTCAAGGCTATTTTGTTTTTGTGATTCTCTTTAGAGATTTTATAGAATAATATTTGTCCCTGCTTGAGGAGGCAGGGTACAGGTTGAGACGTGCAGATCTTCTTGCATGAAGATGACAGTATTGATGAGCGGGTGTGGGAGGAGTGGAGGAACACACTGACATATATTCCACCCAAACTCAAGGCAGCATGTGGTAATCATGCTCTTTATTGACATGGATGTGCTGATGTCACGCTCGTGCATCCCTGAACTCACCTGACAAATCAAGGCTCCATGCCTCCGACACGCATGACTTTTTTTTTTTGCACACATGCAGGTTCCAGAAACCTTCCTCCCTCAACCCCCCAAGCTGCCTGCCGCTGTCTAGAAAGAATGTGCTGTTGGATGAAGGAACCGCCCTGCGTCTCACTAACGTGTGTGTGTGTGTGCGCACGTGAGTGATTGGCCATGCCTGGGCAGGCCGACTCAGCACCACAACAGCCATGACTGAGTGTTTTCTCACTGTGCCAGCCAACAGACTACTGCTGCTCACACTGCTGCCAGTACAGACCCACTAACGGTGAGCCTCGACCGACCAAGACCGAGAGCAAGACGTTACGTCCTTTTATTGTTGCCTTATCTCTTTAGATTTAAATAGAACAATTTAAACTCGTGCAGGGAAAAAAATACACCAGCCGACTTGCACAATTTCATCAACCAAGATCCAAATAATCATCTTGCCAAAGTGGCTGGTAGAGGAGGCAAACTTACAAACTGCAGCCAGCTATTAGCAGCATTTGGCTGGTGGAGGGTGTTAATTTTCTACCCTGGTAAAAACCAGCTCTGTAATCGGTAAACACGGTGCGCCTGGCCTGCAACAAAGAAATGCATTTAGCAAATTCATTCTCTTTGATCCTGCATTCCTATTTTGGTTTGATGGAAGTTGATGTATTTTTGATGAACACTTCACAAACATTTTATCATCACAGAAGTGAGATATCATATCGTTATAAGAGTATATGAGCAGCCGGTGCCCGGTGGCCTTCGCTATATAACCACGTTATCTTTGATCTGCTGAGTCTGGTTGACATGCATCACAGAGAATTACAACCGCATTGATTTATCAATAGGCTCAAAGCAGAGGGATGTTACACCATAACCCCTCTTATGAAAAGATCCCTTGGAATTAGAAATTTCAACATGGCCCGAAATGAAAAGGATCTTCAGGTTCATGTGTTAACTTGCCGCTTAACAAAGCTGTAGGGCTTTACTCGTCTTTTCAAAGAGATGAGTGTGAAATGCCAAAGACAGCCTTTCACACACTGTTGGAAGAAGAAAGTGAGCTGAAACAACACGATTGTGTTTTCAAGCCCGAGACAAGCAGCGCGCTCGAGCAGAACACTGGTGTTTGTTGCCCGTTTGAAGGTAAACCCGACTGCAAACAGTGCCGCTGCGCCAAAGGAGATTTGAAACATCCTCCTGGTTCTCTGAAAGCGACACCACCATTAATACTCCATTTCACTCAAGTTTGGAAAATGAAGCTTTGTGTAGTCAGTGAGCAACACTGTTTTGTCTCCACCCCTCCACTCACCAGGTGCACGATGTTTGGTTTCACGCTGATTTATGATTAGAACTCCTTAAAGCCTTACGTGTAGTCATACAGCATCATAAAATATTAGTATCTAAATGCAAAATGGTGCAATGCCTAACCTGAACTTATATTCGGATTAGTGCTGAAACAACTGGTTGATTACTTACCATATTACCAAAATGCATTGCAATAAAGATAAGAAGGGGGCTTGTAACCCATTGCAAAAAAAAAATCAATGTCTAGTTGGGGCCCCTTGTCATCTCTGAGATGTATTTGAGTTGTTAGCCGTTCCACCACAGAGCGATTTCCCCTAAACTTCTCAGATGGTTCCAATTAAATTACTGTTCGCCTCCCAACCAATGAGCTCAAATCATCCAATTTTTCACAAAAGGACAACGATTATAGAAATGTCCAAAACATTAATACAAATTTGTATATCAGAATTTTCGTTTTTCCTCCTTCCGACCCCATGACCCTTTGGAGGAGGCCCACCCCCCAGGTTGAGATGCACTGGACTACCTAGTGGCATTTAAAGCAGTTAAAGGTAGCTCCACTTTTGACCAAGTGCAACATTCAAATGCTGCTGGTGCACTGATGCATCAGTATTAACAATCTAATAATGCCATACAGAATAATATATCAGTCATCAGGTGCACTTTTACTGTCATATTGTAAATGTGTTTTGCTGATAAATGCTTTTATAAATATATATATAAAACTTTGAATTGAGCATGTTTATATTGATATGTACCATTTTTTAGTAGGATTTGAATGCTTCTTCCACCTCTGAACCCAACATGCCAGTTTTTTTTATGACTGATCCTTCTAACAAATGGAAATATTCAACGTGTCTTATGCATCATTTTGCACAAATGCACCCAAAAATCCAGCTTGACATAGCTGGTATCTTGTGATCACGACTAGAACAATGCTTGGGTCTACATCATGAGCCTGAGACATGTTAGGGACAAAAAAAAAAAATCAAATAAAAATACCTAGTATATTAATTCTCCAATGTGATAATATCCTGGTCTATTTCATATCATTATTAACTGAATACCTGTTGGTATGTATGTCCCAGTTATAATTTTAAAAAACTGCTCAATGTGAGATTGAAAAAAATCCCTACACTCCTGTTAATATCCTTAGACTCAAATATACATTAACATCACATCATCACTATTAATAAACATACAGGGAGCCCTAAATTAAAAGGGTTATCAAGGTTTGCGGTCACAGTGAGTTTGCAGACATCACACTTTCAGTGGTCATAATGACCACGGGTGGCCAGCGATGTGGAGAGCGCCAAGACTCTATATGCAGTGCTTATGGACGCAGGGCCAGAAATAACAGGCCCACGCTAAATAATCGTCCCTTTCACTCCCTACTACCATGACATCACCACAACCACAGCCGGCATGAGGGGAACAGAAGTGTTGTGGCTCTGCGAGACAGACACACACAGAGATAGACAGAAAAAAGCCTCTGGCTGCCTCTCTGCAGTTGTCTGTGTTTCCCTGTGCAAATTGTAAATAGTTGAGATCTGAATATGGCATCAAGCTAAATCAACACTGTCGTTAACCTTAGCTGGATGTTCGGGGATAAAGAGTGGAGACCAACGCGGACTTGATAAAACACACAGGTCAGAAACTTTCCCCGAGCTGCCTGATGTGCTGATTGCACACAATATAAACTCGGAGACATATGTGCAGCGACAATCACGGACCAGGCCAAGACAGAAAAACTCCCTCCTGCATAAAGGCTCCAGGAAAGTAAAGCCCACTACTAATGCAGTGTTGAACGCTTTGCAATCAGACAAATAAAGGGGCAATCTAGCACACAATCAAACTAGAGATTTAGCCTGCTCTCCTGCCAACAGCTAGGGACCTCCTCTTTCTGAACAAGGGATGTACTATTGACTATACCCCCCTCTCTCTCTCTGTCTCTCTCTCCAGTCTTCCCTCTCTGCCAGTCTGAAAGGCGTGATGCCAACCTTTTCCACCATTGGGCATGCTGCCCTGCCCTTTATGCAAATGCTTTGCCGCAATCCCTAACTCACAACCCCCACTGTCTCACCCTCCACGTCTGTGCACCCCCCCCATGGCCGCCTGTCTATATATTCTATTTTATCTTTATACGTTTCCATTTAAATCAGCCAAGTAACTGAGCTTAAGCCATAGCCATAAGTTATTAATTAAAGCTTGATGATCTGAGGTCCTGACTGTATGGATCCTTGAATGAAGCAAAAAGCACCGTGCGCGGCCTCTACTTTGTTTGGTGCCCTCCGTGGGCAAAAAAAGCACCGACCAGGGGCGAATATTTGACGGAGGTGTGGTTGTATGTGTCTGTACGAGCCCTGATAAAGCAGGGCATCGCCTGGCAAAAAGAAGAGAATAAAGACAAAGAACAAGGAGGGAGGGCAGGGACGTGGCAAAAAGAAAAGAAAATATGATTAAAAGAATTAGGAGTAAGAAAGAAAAGGAGAATTCCCTGATTTTTTTTTTTGTTTTTTGCATTACATTTAAATTCTTCAAAACACTTCAGAGACCTGGCTGCTCCCTTTAATTAGCAGGGTCAACGGCAAAGAAAAGGGGTCACATTCATGTTGTTAAGATGAAATTTGTGCAGAAAAAAGTAAAAAACACAGACAGAAAAAACAGCCCTAACCCATATTTAGGATCTGCGGAAGTGCTGAACTAAAGCATAATGAGGGGTTAATAAACTTACTGCTGGCTTCAATGAGAATGAAAGGGTTAATCGTGTGAGGGGAAAGTCAATCATGGCTGCTACTGACAGGCAGGTTTCACAAGTTGGCACGGGGGCTGAATAAACAGGAGAGGTTAATGAATTAGTCGTCAATAGAGGTCAGAGCAGAAGACTGGAAGAAGCGAAAGAGTTAACAAAGAGAGAATTTGAGAGAACTTAATTCAGGACAGAAAACATACAGAACGTTTGAATCTATGAAGTGTAAACAAAAGAGACGGAGGCCGGCGAATGAATATGAAAGGGGAACATGAGGACAGCGATAGGGTTAACACAGCGGGCCTGCGGCTGAAGGAAGAGCCCTGCTAATGCTGTTAAAGCAGAGCTTCCGCTTCTGCCGTGGGGCAAGCGTCGAGCCGCACAAACAGGGCGCGGGGTCCACACAAGCCGGACAGATTCGAGCCCACACGCACACACCACAGGAAAGGAGCTCGGCCTAAGACAAACACTGCAAGACCAGACGCACTCACACACAAACACTACTGTCTCCTTATATGCCCCGAGTACACCGGGACATGTGGTGCGTTACGCTGCCACTTCCAAGTGTGGAGCAGGCTGAATGAAAAACAGCAATCTAATAAGTCAATCTAATATGAAATGTCCTATAGAAAATGCAAATAAATGCTGTTCAGTGATAGAGTTTTTTTTTCATGCCGAACAGGTCTCCCTCACGAAGGAAATCACGATCTCAGTGGCGACAAATGGATGGAATTTTCTTTTTCCAGATAAACAAACAAAGACGTGTAAACCCTAACAGTCTAGACCAACAACATAGCACCGCAACAATCTCCAAATATAAACTTCAAGCTTTATTTCCCAAGCCTCCACACAATGGCTGCTCTAATCTTCCTGAGAGAGGATAGACAAATAAACAAAACCAAACAGGTTGGTTGAGGGAGAATTAAGACTTTAACACCCTGTGCTCTTTTCGGTGGAATGCCACTACACACACACACACACACACACACACACACACACACACACACACACATCCCTTTCCCCTCTTCCTATGCGGACTTCCTTGTCTGAAGTCACAGTAATAAAGTTTTCAAAAACCTTACGTGGTGCCAGTAAGTGACGGCGGGCGGCGATGACAGACGGGAGGTGAGGGAGGGTGAGAAAGGCGAAAACAAAGAGTAGACGTTAAGCTATAAAAGCATCATCAAGACAGACGCACACAGGGAGTTTTATAACGAACGCACCATCAAGACATGAGGGAGCTCTTTTCAAACTTAATTTATTTTTACACATAATTAGATAATAAGATTAATCACAAAGCACAAATTGAATTTTGTGGTTTAGGTCAACAACTCACTAGTTAATGTTTAATCCAGTTATTTAGGCACTAAAAATGACAACTAATCTCAACTAACAATACATTTGTGAGAGTTTGAGGATAAATTTTGAGCTTGCAGTGTCTAACAGTGAGTCAAAATCACCACATTTTACTTTGGGTAAATAACTCAACAGCAGTGTAAAATGATTTAAAAACTGACTATTAAAAATGCCTTTACCCAGACGTCATGAAGAGAAAACCACCATGGGCTGTTCAGTGTTATCTTTATATATTACTGTTGTTATTTATGGTTGTTTACTGTTATAATTTACTCTCTAGACTCTTTTTAAACTTATATCTCACTATTTTCTTACTGATTGTTAATAATATGTTATCCTTTAACATCATATGCTCATTAACTGATGACAAATTTGAGACAGTTTTAAGGTAAAACTTGAGCTTCTTGTGTCAAAATAACTATATTTCAGTTTGGGAAAATAACACTAATACTGTTAATCCAGTATGGCATCATTGCTACAGGTATATACTGAGAGACACACAAAGTGAGTCAATTTCTTAATGCATACATCAGTAGACCGTTTATAACACTGAACGCATGGCAAAATGACGCTAGCCAACCTTTAGATGCAATTACGACCTCGGCTTTAATACATTTACAACAATAATAAAATGTTACAATGGCAAGACAAACAGATAACAAGAGAAATATCAGGATATATTAGAGCATAATTAGCGTCTATCAGACCAAACCCAATCACGGTGAAAAATAGAAAGTGTGTGTGTGTGTGTGTCTGTGCATGTGTGGTGGAAGGAGGGAGGGAAATGAATGAGGCCTTTTCTTACAGGCAGAGCCCAGATCAGAGCTCCTAACTATGGGATTTGGTGCTGTTGCCTTTCTCCCCCGGGAGGGAGTAATTAGGTTAGGGAGGACAACTGCCGCATTGTTTTAACAGAGGAGGGATTGTGCAGGCCAAAGTCCCACCAGCAACATGCTTCCCTCACAACAAAAATGCCAAACGGATTCTGCGGCGCTCGGACACACACATACACACACATCCGCACACACACACACACACAGACAGAAAAACTTTTTTTTGGGGTTTCCTCTGTTAAGTTTTGCACAGAGAGAAAAACCTGGCTTTTTATGCAGCAAAGCCTTTGGTACTGTGTGTATCCTATGAAATGTCAAATATAGTCCAACAGTGTCAGATATCCTCTCGTGTTGTTGCAGTTGTGGGATTCTGGCTCTTTGTGGGACTCGGTTCCCTTTAGTGCAACGGCGTCTACTCTCCCCTGTATCCAGAGGCTTGGCAACACGCACCGCTCCTAACTAGTATAATATGGTTATGATGCATTTGCATTCCTTCCAATCCCCTAGGAAATACAATACGCCTATATCGTCTGTTTTAATCACGGTCTGCTTCCAAGGAAAGTAAAAGGAGAATACAAACAGTCACAGCTATAAAGAGGCTTTCTCAAATATACTTCAAGTTCGTTTAAATACATCCTCCGCTGATTGATAGAGAGTAAATCAAACAAATCATGCTGCTAGAAAAAATAAAAGGACATGGAGAGCTCCCCAGTCTACTGTATTTACAATACACAGACTATGGCCTCTTTCATTCCCGCCCATTTCCATCTCCTCTTTTTCTCTTTGCGCCGTGTTTCCTTCTATAATCTTTCTGTCTTTCTGAACCCAAAGAGAAGAATAATTCCGCTGTTGTTTCACTCGTCTACGCCATTCTCAAGGCCTTCAGCTCCTCCAAGTATTAAAAAAAACACACACAAAAAAAAGCGCACCATAATATGCACCTCTGCATACCCGCCCACACCATCCCTATTCACTTTCATCATAAATCTCCACTGCCTGGCTGCAATATACAGTCAATTTGTGGTCCCCATATGAGTCCTAACTCTAGCTTGGAAATACCTCTATTCAGGTGTGCAGATGGAGAGAAAAAACAAGGCAGGATGATAAAAAAATAAAAAAAAATAAAAAATAACACGCTGAATAGAATATATGTGTGACTGGATATGCAACTCTAACAGACAGGTCCACGAGGCCTACAAGAGTCTTTTCTCCACCGCAGCCTGACGCAGGTGGCGGGGATGATTGCGCTTTATTCCAGATGATGACCATAATGAGCCCGGTTTGAGTTTCCGCGAGGCTTTTCTCAAGACATTTGCTCACCCTGAAGAGACAGAGGCTGCGGCCACGAAAGAGGACGTGCTGGCTCTCCGTTACGGTCGCAGGCGATCGCATCACAACAAGGGCTCCAGTAAGAATTTCAGACTATACACACTGGCTGGATGTCTTAATAACAGGAGAGAGTTGAGTGAAGCGTGGAAGTGAATTTATAAACTGTCATAAAGGAGCGGAGATTGTCCCGCTCCGTGAACTCTCGGGGTGAGGCTAAACGTGGCCCATCTGTGTTTTATATTTTAGAGGTGACATGAAATCCTCTTCCTGCGCTGAATTTTCCAGTCAAATATACAACTTTCCCTGTAACGCACACTAATCCTGCAGCTATTTCTCTGCGCCTAAACAGAGCAGAAAGTTTATATCTGAATTCCCTCGCAGAGTACGGCGCAGCTGTAGTTGGGGTAGTAGTTACTGGCTGGCCTGGGCCAAAAGGAGAAGCCGCAGAGTTGTGTTTGAGTCTAACCCTGAGCCCTGCTTGGCCTCCATCTCCTCCACTCGACTCTACTCTACTCTCATCTTTTTACTTCAACAAGGGGTCTATTTGACTCTACTGTACTCTGTTCCACAGTCGAGGGGGTCTCAACCGGCCTCGGGTCTGCAGCAGCAGCAGCCAGCAAACACAAGTCACAAGAGGCATAGAGCGCGCACTCATACCCAACACATACACAGACACCGCCACACAAAAACGGAGTCAGTTAATAACACACAAACTCCCGCCCTCCAGCTCTGTTTGCTCACAGCTGCCAGGCCTCCTCAGAGTTCATCTGAGGTAAAGATATGTTATATTATGCAACCGAGTATAGATTTTCCACCCTTGGCCCCGCGCCAACTTCCTGCTCCAAAGAGCAAGATCGAGTGCTTTGTTCCCTGGGGTGACAGCTATTCCTTGCCGGACGGGGTGGCCGAATTAGATACACAGACAGAAAACAGACAGGAAAGGTAACGAGGAGAAACGAAAGGGAAGGCAAGCAAGCAAGAAAGGACAAGAAAAAAGAAAGAAAGAAGAGCATGTAGCTCTGTTGTCCTAAGATATTGTTGCCTGTGTTTCTTTGTCTGTAACTTAAAATCCTCCTTCCCCGTCTACTCTATGTCTTTTTCCCCGGCTCTTGAAATCAGGTCACAACTGTTTTCATTACTGTTTGACTTGCGGGTTCATAAGCCTCCGAGCGTCAACGTTCCTCCACCCACCCCCAAGACAGGAAAAGATTTTCCCTCCAACATTAACCCCATAAATGCCTATTAAGCCCAATCACAAGCTTCAAGCCACGTTCCTGCTCCGAACGAGAATAAAAGCAGACCTAGAAAGTTGATGCTTAGTTTAAGTCATGGCTATAATCATGGCTGGGTTCATAATCTTATAGCCAACGTGGATTATACTCCTGCATGGTCACTGTTTTCATCTCCTGTGCAGGATCAACATATCCAGGACTCTATTTGGAGCTGTTTTTGCCTCTGCTACAGCATGAGGTAATGTGGCGTGATGATGAAAGAAAGCCTTGGGAAATTTGAGGTACAATCAACGAGCCAATCAATGCCTCTTTATCCCTTGTCCGCTTAAAGGAAAAGCCAAAGAAGCGGTGAAAAGATAATGAACGCTATAAGATCATCGAGTGGCGTCACTGTGTGATGTCATCCCGGCTAAACAATCCCCGACACCGCCGTCACTTTCCAATTAACTGCAGCCCAATGGAGTCTTTGTCCTTTGTGTCCAAATGATTGTAATTGCCTCTCCAGGCTTCACCAGGTGTGCAGAGATGTTTGTTTTGCCTGGTAATAAATGAATGGATTTTGTTGGCTTCTGTATCAATGATTCCAAACCAGGGTTACTCATACCCCAGGGGGCACTTCTGCAGTTGCAAGGGGATATGTGAAAAAAAAAAGAAGAGTAGCTCAACTAATTAGAAAAAAACACATATTACAATTTGAAGAAAAAGATGTTGAGTAAATGATTGCAATTTAAAGGTGAATGAAAACTAGTGAAAACTAGCGAGTAGAGGTGTCTGAACAGTAACATAAGTAACAGATCAATGGCAGAAAGAGTTGCATAAAAGTTAGAATAAAGGCAAACGTAAGGGTTAAATGATCCAAATAGTCAACTAAAGGTAATGGATCAATGAGCAGTTGAAACAGACAGTAACAAACATAAAATTTAAATAGTTATGTAAATGTAATGGAAAAATGGAACACCTCAAGTGGTAGCTATAAAAATGCACATAATATGTCATAATATTCAATTTTACAAAGTCAAAAGTGTTGATTTAAAATGAATTCAAAATTAACCTAAGGTGGGATCACTGAGGGGGTCCAACAGGTTCAAGGGGTGCACACCAGAAAAAGAAAGTTAATAACCACCGTCTTATATCCCATATAAACACACTCCGCTGCAGTAAAGAAGTTATACTGGGCGTGATTTTGTTTCCGAAAGAATGCACACCTGCGCCTCATGCCATTAATTAAGTATGTGCAGGTGCGTTATGTATGAGGAACCGCAAGATATCGCTTGCACACATAGTTAGGCTTGAATTCAAAGAAGCGTACTGCAACGTGGAGACGGCTCGTTTTTGAATGGGTAGATCTATTGTGGCTCCTGTCTTATTCACAACATGATAATATGTATGCATATTTGTGTGAATGTCTGCATCTGCCATTTTTTTTCCCTCTTTTTTTTTTTTTTTTTGGATAGCGAGCGTCATGTGTGAGAGACTGACTGCGATGGAAAGTCAGCCTGGGGAAAGCTTGCGAAGAGAAGGCTGCAGTCAAACACACACACGCAGAGCGAAGCGGTGCTCAGATTTCATCCAGATTAATCTGGAAGCTTTGTAATGAGGGGTCTACTGTATATATTTAGCCGGTGCAGTGAGATGTAGGTCAGACAGAGAGGCAGGACAGGCCAAACAACATGCCCAGATTGCCCACACTGAAGTGACCTTGAGTGGGCCGTCTATGATCCACAACAACAACTCTCTATCTATTCCTGTTGACCTGTGACAGACTGATACAATGGCTTTGCACGTTCCTTGTTTTGCCCGGTCACAAGTTCGGGCCCTTGCGTTCCTCTTTCGCGGAGAACAAAAGATCTCGCAAAGTCAATATCATGCAGCTCGCCTTTACGTAAATGTTACTTGTTGATTAAAACGAAAGAACAGAGAAGGAATTATTGTCGACGTTCGCTCCGTGTGTTGATTCTGGCGTTAGTTCAAATTTATTCAACGCAAGAACAAAGCACACTCAGACACATTTCTCAGTCTGTCTTGTGTGGCACTAGACACGGAACTAAATTAACTAAACACTGCGATATGTACAACAATTATTCCCTTTACAATCCACAACGTGACTTTATTGATTGATTGAAACCTTTATTGCAATGACAGTTTTATGCTGTCGTTCTCACACTAGCAGCTTTTGTGCAAATAAATAATTTAGCGATCATGAATCAACATGTAGATAATATCAGATTAATCAGATTAGGAAGAGCTTGTTCAATGACCCATTGTTTCATGTTTTTTTTTTGTGACTCTCCACTTAAAATCATGCTTTGCTTGTTGTCATTTCTGGATGTTTGACCTTCATTTGCTGCTTCTCTGTGCTCACCGTGAATCTCAGCTCAAGGCGCGTACATACGAGCAGGATGGTGACATCATAACGTGTCTGGGTGCCAATCGTGGTTCAATATGCGACTTGAGGGAAACTTTTTAGCAAGGTAATTGAATTTGGAAGAACTACAATTTTTCTATTTAAAGCACAGCGTCTGTATAAGTCTTCAAACAATTCTGGAGGACGTCCTTTAAAATGACAACAACAGACTCATCAATCTGAAATGATACACCGCTCTGCAGCTCAAAGGTTTCACCCCTGAAGCCTCTCCAGTTGGGCCAAGAACGACAGAAAGGGTGCCTGAAATTTGACAGATACTCTCACAGATACAACGTCTATCCAAAACAAACACACGCCCGGCAGGACGAGGAGGAGGGTAGAGGAGGAAATATGTGTGTATGCCTCACGGTGTATCTGTGTAAACCCAAGGTGCCACACCCTCTCTCACACACAAACACTGTAGATTTCCCTCTCTCTGTTTGTCTCACTCTTTCACACACGCCGCCACCGCTTGCTTATCCTCAATTGCCCGGTCAGTTTTGGCTGTCACAGAGTTCCCGATGCCCGCATAATGGCGGCACTGTTATTTAGATTTATGACTCAAAATCAGAGGAAAGAACATGCTGTACTGATGTCTAAAGCTCAAAGCTCAACTGTGACAGAGCTCTCAAATATTCGTCGATGTATTTCTGTTTTCTGCTCATGGATTGGTTTGGTAAAGAAGGCGCACTTTGTCTTGGTGGCTTCTAAATTGAGACGACCCCCGCCTCACCACCACACTCCCCCCACCTCCCTTTCCCTTCTTTGCTTTCATATTGTACACTAAGTATTTTGTATTCCTGTGTATATTCTAGCTCAATTATGTAATTTAGCACCCGTGTGTGTGTGTGTGTGTATGTGTGTGTGCGTGCAGTAGCCATGGCAACAGCACAACATATCGGCGACCACAGAAGCGCGCTGGGGCCACGGGCACTGCCAGGGTTGTGCCAAAGACTAATCCATGCCAGAGGTGACATGAGCGAAGGAAAAGTGAGGCGGGTGGAGACAACATGACACACACATGCACAATCGCACACACACACACAGACAGACACACCAGCGCTATTACTCTCTCTCCTCTCACTCCTCGCCTTCCTTTTCAAACACAAGCGCACACACTGGATATCCTCCCATTCTTCTTGGCTGGAGCCTCCCATGGCAGTAGCAGTAGGAATCCATTCTCCACGGATGCTGGGACAGCTGTGCTGATACTGAATGAGACACAGAGTTGGTCCTGCCTCTCGCTGCGTGCAGAGCGAGATAAAAAACTACATGCTACTTAATTCAAATCTATATATCGCCTGCTGCCAAAATGCACACGGCTCATCTCGTCTTTGTCTTCGCCACCAAAGACAGCTCTGGATTTTCTTTCGTAAATTCGCTCCTGCTGACGCATGATGCCCCCCCTTCCCCGTCGCCTCCAGTCACCAGCTGACGATAAATGCTGAAAATTTATATCAATGGCAAAGACATTCATCACACAAACCTTCATAGCCCTCTCAGTTATATGCTTAGAAATACAAGATCCACATTACACCAGTTCGGAAGCTGCTAGTCAGAAGTTCCTATTTGGAGCTGTGGCACGTCTCTGCAGGTCTACCTCCTTGGTTTAGGCTTGTTGGCACTAAATAGAAGGACCACCAACGGGTACAAATGTCACCTCAAATGAGCGCAATGTGTGAAACATCTGAGTGTCTTTTAATGATGCAGTGCTGGCCTGACTGGCCTGCAACTGGCTATGAATGAATAAGTAAAAGGAACATGGTGTCCCCAGCAAGCGTCTAGCTTTATGACCTCCTGGTGTCCCGCGATGAGGAGGGTGGAGGGGGGGGGAGAAAGATCCGGCGACAGAACAGCAGCGAGGCCCGATCAGCCACTCCGGTTTCAGCCCTCTTTACGCACAACTCGGTTAACAAGCGAGCACAATAGATCAGCCCTACCTGTCAATCAAACGCTGCACTATGAGTTCATTCTTCTGTCCGCTGGCCAAAAGCAGAGTGCTTTACTGGCTGCTGGGTCACTTATATCCACACAAACTAAACTTGAGTTACACTGCGACCGTATATACAGAATTAAGACAATTAAGCTAGTGCACAAGTGAACCAAAACCCACAGCGATACTATAATTCAATCTGAGAAATCCAATACAGGCAATGCGACTTTGGGGCTTGCTTGCTCTTAAAATCAAACTGCTGCCATCAGTTTGAAAAAAAAACATTTTGTTGAAAGGATAAAGGTGAGACAGCGGCCTGGAAACTATCATCCAGGCTAATCCGGCGATAACCACTCACAGGCCTAATTGGCATGAAGACATGGCACCAAAAGGTTTCGAGGTGCATGTTCGCATGTGCACGCGTGTGCCTTTAATTCTGAAAAAAAAAAATCCAACGTTTTCTGTTTATTCAGACTGCGGTTCCATCAGATTTTAATCCTCTGAGCAGCTGTTCCAACTCATTTTGCAGGCCTTGGGAAGAGACAGAGAGGGAGGGGAGGGAGGGGGGAGTGCAAGGGCCACCTCACCAAATATGTGTACATGTAAAAGTTAATGCTTCAAAGTCCTGATATTGATTACATTAATTTAATCTGATTTTCACACAAAACAAACTAGCTCATGCCTCTCCCCCCTCCTCTATACACTCCTGTGATATTTTCATTGAAAACACCGCCTGATAAGGAGCGATAAGGATTTGCTGGTGACGTAAGAAAAATATAATACATCCTCTTGGAGCAACAGAGAGCGCTGATAAAGAACTTGAGAGTGGGAGGACAAAACGATGCGTCATGTGCGCGGAGACTGACCTGAGAGCAGATGTGACTCCTGACTGTGAGAGAGAGGGAGAGAAAGAGAGAGAACAGACCGGGACCAAACATTTGTCACAGATCTGTCACAGAGGTCTGTAAAGAGCTCGGAAACTGAGCTGTCCGATAATTGAACTACAGCGAGGCAGATGCGGCGCTTGCAGCTGCATGAGAAAGAAAGTTTGCAGCATGCAATTTCAATTAAATTAAGTTATAAAAGGAGATGTTTGGAAATGCATGCTGTTGTTTTAAAATGCATGTGTAACTTTTTTTTTTTTTTTTGCAAATTCAAAAAACACCGTCGCCTTCTTACAATATGGCCTAAAAGTGATATTTGTGCAATCCATCTACCCCTGCTCAAAAACTAGGATTTTGCTTTTGCACACATTAAAACACAAAGTGGCCGGAGCTGCAGTCAGTTTTTGCGCTGCAGAGCAAAAAAAAAAAGTCCGCTCAAGACCATGTTGCTACTAACAGGCTGCCAAAACGCACAGAGAAAATGCAACTTTTCATAAAGTGTGTGCAAAATAATCAAAGGTTTGCCTCTCTCCTATAATAATTCCAGCTGCAGGTCAGGATGTATATCACAAAAAAAAAACATTTTCTCAAGATGGAATATATGAAAACACACACACCTAATGCGGAATAAATAGGGACTAAATAGGACTTACCACTAAGGCATTGTTTAGAAGGTGAGTAGGGTAATACTTTAGTGTTGAGAGGGTGTTAAGAGGCGAGGAGAGCAGGGGTCAGCGTCCAGGCGGGCAGAGGGGAGGGAGGGAGGGGGGTTGGGGGGGCAGAGGGGAAGGAATAAGTTAAAATGTCGCACCAGTGAAAACAGTGTGAGATGACAACAATACGAGCTGCATAAAGTGAACACATTGAAAAAAAAATGCAATGAAACCAAGAAAAGGTTTTTTTAAAAGGTGCAGATTTGCGTCACTGTGGCCTGCAGGGAAGCGACACTTTAGGTTTGGAGAAAGCAATAAAAAAAAGATTCGAAAAAGTTACATAAATAGTATAAGCAATTGAGGAGTACAAGGGGAAATAACGTCAAAGACAATTTGAGCAGGAAATTGTAATTTTACTCTAAATTATAGGCTTTAAATGTATTTGAAGAATGAGTAAGAAATTTGAAATGTGACACACTGCAGACTTAACTTGACACATGTATAATATCTGCTTGGCATCGAAAAATAAAGGACTAGATGTAAATGTGATTTTTATGCCTAAATTAGAGCAGCATGAAAACCAGAACTCTCTCTCTCCTGCACACACACACACACACTCCTCTCATGACCGTAATTTGCCTCCATTACGCAGCGTCCGTCACATCCCAGCCCGCTGCTTCTCTCCAGCAAGGCTTTTATCACAGTTAATAATTCATTCGATTGTTTACAATTGTTGCCATATCCGAGGTCCAAGCTCGATTTTTTAATTATTAACAGCAATTAAATAAACAAAATGTGCCTTTCCGTCTGCAGACGGAGCTGCAAGGGAATGCTCTGTGTGTGTGTGTGTGTGTGTGTGTGTGTGTGTGTGTGTGTGTGTGTGTGTGCAGAGAGAGAGAGCTGTTTCCACGAAGAGGGAAGTTGTTTCTTCTCAACACACACACACACACACAATTAAAAAAAAATGCCACAGAAACACAGTGTGAGGGGCTTTTCTATCGTCCTCCTGGCCAGCCAATGACACACTGCAACTTACCATTATGTGCAACATGTGCACTGCATTACACTGTATGAGCTTCTGTTGCCAATTAGTGTTGATTAAGGGAAATTTATGTAGCTAAATAAAAGCTTCTTTTGTGTGAGGATTATCTGCTGTGCAAGAATTTTTATCAATTACAGATAAAGTCATCATCACTAAAGGCCTGTTTGGAAGTGCAGGCCGAACAACACAGGACTAAGAGTCATTAAAAAATATACAAGTAAACCATCCCATACACACAGCTTATTCTAATCTATAGGCAACACATGTGATGCCTGTAATCATACTTTATAAATCTGGTTCTATTTTTCTGACATTTCTGAGTCAGATTCAGCCAGTTTCACCCTCTAAGCCTTAAGTCAACACACTAAGTGGCCTCTAATAGTTTCTTCAATAAAATAATGAATGAAGGGAAAATAATAAAAAAAAAAATCTCCCTTCCTCTTTCTGGTGTCAGCAAGAGGACGACATTATGGTCCGAGCTGCTAAAGTCTGTAGATGGAAACCAGACATGACTTGTGCCTGCACGAGAGAGGAGCCGAGAACATCCTCTCAGCCTCTGGTGGCAGCCGTCACAGGCGTATTATGATGGGGAGGAAAAGTCTTTCACTGTAAAAATCAGGAATGAATTACACACCCTGGCAGTCCACTGTCAGGCGAAGCCAATGAGGGATAAACAAGTCTGCTTTATAAGAGTAAGACTTCCAGCAGCTGTGTAACATGGGCAGGTCGTTGCCACCGGTTGGCTGAAATGAAGAGGATCAAAAACCTAATAGACCTGGAAAAAAAGAGGCTTTGTCTGCTGGAAGGAAACATTAGATTTTTTTTAAATGTAGGAATTTATTTGGCTGGACTAATGACAGTTAACACATTTGAGTTTATAAAAGGTCTAGATTAATAGTGTGAGAGGGGAAGCTGAACGTTTTTGTGCGGCTGAGGCGCAAAAACTGGAAAAGTTCTGCAGGCAGCCTCACATTATTTCTCCTCACTCTCTCTAAGTGTGGTAAAAGTGTTGTTTTTAGTCTGAGATCTATTATTATAACAATGCAAGTATTAATATGACAGATCTTTTTTTTTTTTAAATAAGAGTTGGTAAGTAAGAAGTATGAATAAAGAGCAATTCAGAATTGGTCAAAAGACTATTATAGATGCCTCACATGTGAAGAGGCTGGTTTCACCACAGTGTGTCACAAGAAATTAAAAATAGTTTAAACAACTATTCAATCATCATTTCGTGGAAATTTCCTGACACTTATCTGCAGCACTTTGTCTTTTTTTGTATGAATAGTTTGGAAAATACAAGCCTAGTTTTTGAGGAGGTGCAGCACTACAAGATATTACAGAAGAAATTTATAGATAAAAAACAAAACAAAAACAGTGACATTAATTTTAAGTGACTCTAAGTAACTGTACACATGAACAGGAATATAAAGAGAGAGAGGCTGAAACATAGATATAAAATTAATGTACTATCTGTGTCTCCTGTTAACCTGCAACTACACGTCAGCACGTGTTGCATTCATGTGCAAAAAAAAAAAAAAAAACTTGTAAAGTGACCCAACAGAGCAGAAGATGCAGAAGGTCTGTGCTGTACTTCACAGTATATAACACACACGTACACATGTACACACACGTACACTTGTACACACACACACACACAAACACACACACACACACACACAGCAGCTCCAATGTCTCGCTTCTCCCGGTCTCAGCTCCACATGAAAGCAGCCCTAAAGGCGGCGGTGTCCTGCAACTCCAAACCCCTTCATGCGAGAAAAAAAATCTCCCAGCAGTAATATTAAACTCCGCTTCCACAGCCCGTGTCTGTCCCTGCGCCCTGCCTTTCCCCTCCTCCTGCCCGGCTCCCCTCCTTCTTTTTTATATGAAATACATTTCGGGAGAAGCGCCATTTTCTCTCCAAAAAACCATGTGCGGTGGAAAAAGGCGCAAGAAAAGTTTCCTGCGGCACCGAAACGCGCTCCGAGGCGGGACGAGAGCGAGAGGTGAAGTTTCAGGAAAGACACTCGAACGCATCAAATAAACACATGTGGAAAATAACACACAGAGGCAGCAGCGCAATAAAAAGAACACACACACACACCGGCACTGCAGCCTCGCCAGACAATGAAATAAGATAAGACAATTTACCTGTGTCAAGCAGTACGGAGAGTACATGGTTATTTTTAGCAGGGAGGATTGGAGAGCTTATTTAAGTTGGATGGAAGCTCGCTATAGTGCCGCATTGCAATCGCTCGCCGTCCTGTTTCTCTCACTCCATGCTGCTGCAGCTTACAGTAACCCCGCCTAGAAAGTGAAAGCTTGCACAAACTTTCAGGGAAAAAACTTTGTCTCCCTCCCCTCTTTGCTCCTCTTGCACCGCTTTTTTATCGCTCTCTTCTTTGCACATTCTCCACACACGGGTTTTTTTTTTTTTCATGTATTTTTGTGCACGTACATGAAGGTGTCGTTGGACATTTTAGACTTATATGATGAGATCAGTGTTTCTGTGGTTAATCTGTCTGACGCGATGTGCAAAGCCTATAGGTGCATCTTTTACGTAGTAATGTTACGCTTGAGTTGCGTTTACTGACACGTCCAATCCATGTTACACAGATGCAAATAATAATCGGAAAGTAGACGAGTCCTTCAGTGCGCGTTCAGTGTATGAACGCGCACTGAAGGAGGAGTTGCAGCAGTTGTAGTTGCGCTGTTGTTACAGTATGACTTGAGGGAGACACGTAAACGCATCATCAGAAAAGCTCAGAGTTGTATGAGCTGCTTGAAAGTTTATATATTTAGTCTGCAAACTTTTTGTAGCTTATGTTATGAGGAACAGCAACATAAATGGGATCATCCTTTAGAGAGGTGAAAGTTGACTCAAGAAAAAACTAAAAATGTATATAATGTATAAATCAGGATTACAGTTCAGTAGCATGAATAAAATATTGTGTTAGGACTCCTGATGTGAGGATTTCAGCTCTTAAGTCTCGTGCATTAAAGGCTAAAGTTTGCACTGGATTATATACTTAAATTCATTTGCAGGCATTTGAATCAACGCATTATCTCATCAAGGCTGTAACGTTAAGACTATTTATTTACTGAACCATATTTGACCCAGTCTGGAACCCACAACTGTAGTTTAACGAAAAAAGAAAAAAAAAACCCCAGTGAAGTGAGTCCAAGCCAAACAGTCACTGCAGCGTTCACCATGAAGTAGAAAACTAGCAAACAGTGAAGACAGACATGTAATCACAGCCCCTGAGCAGTATCAAAATACTAAATTGTGCTAAATTGGGGCGTGTGAGGAAACAGAAACTCTCTGTCACACACACAAACAGTAGTGAGTGATACACATATCACATAAAAGTCATAAAATAGAGTCTCTTGGACCGGGTCCTGAGTGCGGTGCAGCGGGGATTTGGGTGGGAGTGAAGTCATTGTAAAGAAGCGGAGCTGAAACTTTGGGCCTGTCACTGGAGTCCCACAGATTTACGAGGCCTACTGCTTGTGCATGTCTACCGCAAGCCTCTGCAGGGCGAAACAAAGAGATCTGTGGCTCTGTGTGGCCAATTACTGCACACGGCCAGATACGCGAGCCAGAGACGCAGGCGGGGAGGGAGAAAGTGTGTGGTCAGGAGTGTATGTACGCCACAAAACTCTAACCTCCTGTCCTCGCTGCCACACACGGTTAGAATACCGGCATTCCTTTCCGTGAATACGATACATGGCTAATATGAAACACACACATCCAGACACACCCTATGACACACACACACCTTTTGATTCCCCTTCAGGCAGGTGTATTGATTCATAAGTGCTGGCTGCTACATTTGAGCGATACTCTTTGCTCTCAGCTCACTTTTCCAGCGGAGTCTTTAAAAGCACCACAAGTGCAAAAGGTTACCAGAAAGCGGTTAGA
The DNA here is from genome assembly GCA_037975185.1 of Centropyge bicolor. Taxonomy (NCBI): domain Eukaryota; kingdom Metazoa; phylum Chordata; class Actinopteri; family Pomacanthidae; genus Centropyge; species Centropyge bicolor. The sequence continues at coordinate 4,520,068 of JBBMOC010000022.1, read as the reverse complement.
CAGGGATCAACCCCCCCCCCTACACCCTCCCCTCTTTCCTTTATAGAGTCGACTTGCATGCAACACACGCAAACACTCCTCTGCTGTGGCTCCTTAAATGAGCCACACATTTAGTGGTCTGTGTGAGTAAATCTCTCATTAAGTAACACATGGTAGGGCCATATGCTATGGTTGGTGGGTCTGCTGCGGCTCTGCTTTTTCACACGCTTCGAATATACATATTTACCACTGCTCCAGAGTGGCCGGCGCTGTAATGACTTCACCCATCAGCTCGGAGCTGTTGTACAAGTTGCATTAAATAATTAAGAAAAAAAGGTGCTTGCTTGCTAATAAACGATCGGGGAAATTGATGTGTAATTTATTCCCGTGCGGACGACTTCAGGCGAGCTTTGGGTCTGCAAAACAGGTTGTTCAAGGATGATAGTAACCGCAAAATTGCCTGAAAGGATCACAACAAGTGACGATACCACACCTGGCTGCCTGTCTGGTGTAAAAGGAGACACAGCACATGGGAGATAAGCAAAAGTGTGGTTGTGCTGTTTGGCTGAGCAGATGTCAGCTGTAGTGGCCCACAGTTTACATACGATACACTTTTTTTTCTTAAAGGAGTGGTAAGGGGGGGGGGGGGTCGAGACCAGATAAATCACCAGGGGTCAAAGATCACTGCTCGAGGCTCTTTCTACCAAGTCTTTTTTTTTTTAACATGTGAGCTGTTTTCCAGCGTAAATCAGTAAGTTTCAAGTATTTTCTGTATTTTCCAGTGTCTTTTTCTACCTTTTGAAGAATGTAGGTTACATTGTGTAATATGAGACTGATTTGTAAAAAAAAAAAGAAAAAAAGAAAAAAAAAGAAGTATAGTGTGATGTGATCTGACTTTCTTTACCATTGGTAATTTTACAATGTCTGTTCGCAATTGGAAGAGCTCAGTATCACATTTGTTTTTTTTTATTTGAAGAGCTCATTGACCTTGATTTGTGCTCGTAGCAGAGACTGTTTCTGGCATCCCCTGATTGCTGGATTTTCCCGGGTGAGAGCCCGTAGCCTATATATGCAAGGTGCTGTTTGTCTATGTAGAACTTTGTCTGATGAGGGTCTGAGGACCGAAACATCGTAGATAAAGTGAATACATGTGATGGACTGTGTGCTTGTCCCTCCATTTCAGGTATTGTCTAAAATCCCGCTTCATTCTTCTGTCTTGTTTTGAGACAGAAACACTCATTTCCAGCAAGCACATGAAACAACTTGATTTCAATTGGAAACAGATTTTGTCACTTGTTTCAAGAAACTTTTAGGATTAGATAATAGAAATGACGTGATAAGATGGTCATTGTTTTCTTGCTAAACACTGGATACTTTCACGTCGCCAGGCCTCTTTAAATCCTGCTCATCACGACACCCGCACGCAAGCAGACACCTCTTCATTTTAAGGGGGTCATAATCCAAAAACGTTGGGGTTTAACAACGAACAAAGGCGCTGCAACATATTGCTCTTTATGATCGTACCACCTCTACAGCGGGGTGTTACATTCATATCTCCATTCAGTTTTAATATGCTTTTTTTGAAATCGATTGCACTACAAGAAGAACCCTGACACGGGAGCCAAGCACGCACACACACACACACAAAGAAAGAAGGGAGCCCTGATGCACTTTATAGAAGACTAAGCCCCCAGCAGCAGACCTCCTGGTGAGAAGTTGGAGGTGGACACCCTCCTGTGGATGTTCTTGAACTCGCTGCCCCTGGAATCCAATACAGCTCCACCGACGCTCCTCCCCCTTCCAAAACTCTCCTCTAGCAGCCGTGCTACTCAATTACAGCCATAATGGTTCATTTCTGTACCCCGAGACACACGATACACTGTAGCAACCCAGATTCTCTGAGAGACTTGGCGTAAGTCTTAACTCTGGGAAACAAAGACTGTAGCCTAGAAAACTGGCTCCCACCTCATTAACAATCACATTTTCAGTCATCCACAGACCACCCCCCCACCCTTCTCCTCTCACCCTCCCCATCCCCACTCCTCTGCTTTTATTACCATTTTATATCACATCGATCGTTGTAAATCCACTGCGCTCTCTGGGATTTTTCTTTCCTTTCTTTTTTTTTTTTTTGGTTCAGAAAAGCTGCTCACTTTCTTTAAACTTTCTATCCCTTTGGTTTTTATACAACGAGGCATGCTGCACATTAGCGTCATCATTTTCACTCCCATGAGGCGAGGGCGCTTCGGTGGAGTTGCGAAGGCCCCCTTTCTTCTTAAATGTGCGTGTGGAAATAATGATTGTAATGGTTTGCAGCTGAGTAGAGGGAGCTGTGAATGACATTATGATTGCGGTGCAATTACCAAGAGCATGAAAACAGACTGTCAGTCATAGTAATGAGTAATGACTCAAATAACACATTTAATATGAGCACATACAATAATAATAATAATAATAATAATAATAATAGATGCATACCCTGTATGAATCTGATACTACAAAGCATTCAGGCATCCCAGGACCTCTGGAGGGTTCTTCGTTCAACAGAAAGGTTTCGGTTGCCTGAAATGTAACACAACAGTCATATATTCATTAGTTCATTAGTTGACACTGGCTTAATGTTCAGTGAATTTCAAAAGACACACAAAAGCTGGCTGCAAAGCCGTAAAAGCACACTTTGGATGTGAGAATCCTCCTCATCCTGCCGCTTCTTATACTGACCTATGTATTAATCATCCTCAAGTCCCACCACCATTGAGAAACAATGTCTTTCATCTTTGCATTCCTCACACACGCACGCACAGTTCACAGTGTGTGTTGCCTGCCTGAACCCATATGCTGCGCAGGCCTGAGGCCCGGCCCTGCCAGTCACCAGCACTTGAATGGGGGAGCAAAGTGTTTAGCTGCCGTACTCGCACACAATACTCCGACACAATGGCATTTCCTGTCCCTGCTGTTTCACCTGCATGGTCACTTTTCTGTCAGCGTGCACTGATTCAGCACAAATCATTCACACACACACACACACTCATGCACACAGTCTCATACTACACACATTCGGCACAGACTGGCACATACAGAGGCCATACATCTGCCCACACGAACACACACACACATACATATATACAAACATGAGCCCTTGGCTGCACTACAGGCCCTACATTGCATTCACTGATAGATGCAGCTAAAGTATTTATTCTAAGTGTTTGTTTCTATTCAGCGCAGTTCATTTGTATGCTGTGGGACGCGCCAGCAGAGAATTGGGCTCTGAATGAGCATCCATTGCAGTTCTGCTGTCAATTGAGGCAGCCGGGCCAGACAACATGGATGGGAGGGAGCCGCAGACTGAGGATCTGGATCAGGGATGGGAGTTCTGGCTGGTTAGCTAGCCCGTGGCTATTACTTTTAAGTCCAAACTGGTACAAATTTGTTTTCGCCAGGCTAAATTTGAATGTCTGTTTTTGGAAATCAACTAAACCTGTTAGACGAGGGCTAAAAATGGCTAGGTTAATGAAAATAACTCTGGTTCCGTGAGTTAGGGGAAGGAAGTTTTATTCGTCATGAGACTGAGAGTTTTAAGTTTAGTCGCTGGATAGAGGAGAAGAGGAAATAATCCTATTTTCCACAACTTTACATTCTCATATCTCAACATACCGTAAGCAGAAACAAACGCAAACCCAAAACAGGAACAAACATTGCTCGTAGCCACTAACAAAATGTAAAGTTATACTATTTAAACTGGCATGTGAGGTAAACAATTTTTTAGGGAATTCAAACAGACATTAGGTTACTTAAGCATTTACATATGAACACAAATACACACACGCACACGATGACACGGGATTGCACTTGAACAAATACATGCACAGACACATGCATAAACACACAGCGCTATAATAAGTCCCAGACTTGGGCTAACCAAGCTGCGGCTGGAGACACAGGCTATTCATATCCTTCAGAATGAGAGGTTACAGCTCGAGCCTTTTCCCTTTCCCTTTTTACTGTAACACAGGAAGGGCATCTGTGTGTGTGATTTCACCCGATGGCTGTGGCAAAAGGTCCAGCAGGCGGATTGATTAACATAAGATTAACATTGGTTTTGTCGAGCACAGCCTCTCCCGCTCACAATAAGTTTAGCAAGGGCCACATGAAGCGTTCGCTCGGTTAAACAAAGTTGGAATTCAAGTCATCCAAGCGACTAAGAAAACACGACTCGTGGCGTTGAGCCTCAGCGTCCAACCTCTGGCCTGTCATCATTAATATGTGGGGAAACACTGGAGGAAAACCATTTGAAACCATTGTCCCACTAAATGGTGCCCTTGTCAAGTTCCCCGGGCTTTCTGTTAAGCCCTTAAACTGCCCGGGCCAGCTGAAGGATATATTTTACTCTGTTGATAATCACAGGGTAGCACCGAACAAGTCACACTGGTAGTCCTGCTTGCCTCTTTCTGGCAGGTTTTAAGTCCCTGAAAGCTGAAAAATTATTTGAGCTGAACAAACAATGGACTTCAGGTTCCAGGTGATAAAACAACAACAAATGAAAGGATAAAAATGTGGGTTAGTTAATGAATGTGGCATCTATCTGTCATGTCTTTCATATCTACCTCTCTCCATCTCCAGCCCTCAGAGAGCATCATTTGTTTGAGACTGATTGTTTGATGTAGCTCCCTGCAGCACTGGCCCCTTTTCCCCCTTTTTTTATGGAGCATGGTATCAATTATATATATGTGTTTTTCTATATATATGCAGCATATGCCCAATCCATATGGCCGGCCTAGAGCTAGAATAGACCCAGAGCTTGTGTAATTAACACTTAAAAAGCTCTAGAAATCATTTGATGTCTGGAATGTTGACTCTTTTGGTGACCGACTGTAATACAACACTGAAACAGCCGTCAGATTTTATCGATGGAGAGCGCAGAGAATGTCTCTATGTATGCATGAAGTATTAAACATATAGTTAAATGATTTGGGGAAACGTGCCTTTGAGCTTTCTTTCCTCGAGTGAGCCGAGAACATTGATATAAATCTCATGTCTGCGAGTACAAAGTAGCCCCATTTGTGACCTCAGAGCTCAGTATGTTACTCCATGATTCAGTCTCAGAGTGTTCCCTACACAAACGTTAAGGGAAAAATCTACTTTTTTTTTTACCTGTTATTCAGCCAGGGGAAGTGGCTGTAACTAATATTTTTACATAAACAATGGATCAAAAAAATTACGTGTAATGTGAAAGGAGTTACTCACAGCAACAAATCCACAGAAAATTATCATCTGGCTATGTAGTTCCTCTCAGTTCCACAGAGCTTTATGGTGTCTTTCAGCCAATTGTTTTGGTTTTTGGGCCCATATCATTACTGTTTGGTTCACTCTCACAGCTCTCACCACATTTTCGACCACTTCAGGCTGCTGTTTCAGAAAAGCTCTAGAAACCCACTTTTAGATAAGATATACCTTTATTCGTCCCACAGGGGGGAAATTCACAAGAAGTGTGTTTCCGCCCGGTTTCGAACCGGGGACCTTTCGCGTGTTAGGCGAACGTGATAACCACTACACTACGGAAACTGGCCATATGCTACCTTCTGACAAAGTTAGTGACTAGCTGGTTAGCATAGAGGAGCATTTAGCAGCTAAAGAGACAGATAATACCCTCAAGAGTTAGTGCATACCAAAACAGCTAAAAGAACAGTAAATATTGAACATAAATTCATCATTTCGAATGACTAAAATTGTCGCTCTGTGTTGGCTGGATGTGTAAATTAGCAACAGCTGGCTAACACATCATATCACCCTAAAATGGGATCATATATCAGTGTTGTGTTCACAGCTTGTTTCCGCTGCTCCCATATGACCAAAAATCAGCTATTGCAATCAGATATTTGGTTTTACTACTATTTTACTACTTGACTTGCGAGTCATGAATGAAGTGGGAGCAGCTAGTTCTCATCTCCAAGAACTCGTTTCTCATCGAACTCTCAAAGTTTGGATCCATTCAGTCCAATAACATCTAAAAAGGCTGCACAATTAAATTATTTGATCTCATTCAAGTTAGGAGAGGGCTAAACTGGAAGTTAGTCAACCCGGCTGGCAGAAGTCTCTGGTGCACATGTTCTGTGGGCGCTTGGGCCTCTGGGGTATTCACCAAGCTCTGGATGGCTGACTTGGTAACTCGAGTGACTAGAAAACCTGACTCTCTTTAGTGAGTGACTCATACAAACATGAGCCAGTAAAAAGAGTCAAATCTCTAGATTTAACTGTAATGTTTGGATTGATAATACTACAACTATATGTGGCTGAATCTCAGGCCAAAATAAAGAGTTCTAAGCTCACAAATGAGGTGTGGACAATATGGACATGGAGTCAGTGTTTAGGTAGCTTAACATAAAGACCAGCAGAGGAAACAGCTAACCTGGTTCTGTCCAAAGTGAAAAATATGACTACCCACGCCAGTAAAGCTGTCTTACTTAGTCGTATGTATTTTGTTTGTTAAAACCGTAATTGAACAATAAATTTACCTTTTTCACAATAAATTTTACAATAAATGTAGAAAGGCACAATGGTGCCAAACCTGGCAACCTCACTGGCACAGAGAGGCTCCAGACACATTCACTACAAACACATCTAGTCATTTTCACATTCCTGTGCTTATTAGTGAGATTTAGAGGTGTTTTAACTTAACTCCAGTTAATTGTTTCTGCCATTTACAGTCTTTATGCTAAACTAGGCTGATATCAATCTTGGAAACAAAGCGAATTAAGGAACTTGACAAAATGCTGAACTGTTATTTTCCAAGCACTGTAGTTGGATGAACCCATTGACTGACCAATGTACCCTCACAGGCGTGCTGATAGGGACCATAACGAGTGTTAACATGAATCTTGATCTCCTCAGTACCTCAGCTGCACTCTGCCTGCTGACTTCTCTCTGATGTATATACTATAAGTCATATATGAAGGGGAAGGCTCAAGTTTGCAGTCCCTCATGGCATTGCATGTATCAGAACACATACTGTATGCACATGGTCCACCCCTCCCTGCTCCTCTTGATCATACCCAGAAACACACCAGCACAGAAACCACCTGTCTTTCCACATTTCCTGATGTGCAACAGAGGCAGGTATCTTCTCAATCATTGATTAATAAGTTTATGAGCTTCTGCCTCCTGATCGTTTGCAGAATTTGAGCTCAACAGTTTCTAGAGCATCAGAGACTTCTCTTCTGCTGCGAAACACGACTGACATCCTACCCAGTCCCACTTCATTCAGCCTTAATTGTATCCTCATTCTTCACCTGGTAACAGGCGAACAAACCTGTGCAGATGTGGCAAGCACATCAAAGAGAGGGAGGGATGGGAGGGGGAACTTGTTTGTAGAAAAAAATGTGTGGGGGAATATGAAAGGGGAAATTTTACGTTGTGTGAGTCCGAGCCAGCGCCACCTCAGGGAGAAATGCTGGAAAAATGTGATATTTTACACCTGCATCTCAGGAGGTGAGGAATGAGACAGGGAGCAGGGGAGGCGGTAATTAGAGGAGTGTGCGTGTGTGTGTGTGTGCGTGCGCGTGTGTTTATAAAGGATTTTTAGTATGTTTCTGGGGCTTGCCACTGGTTCTTTTTCAGCATTCAATTTGGTATGATGCATTCGATGCCAGATTATTAAAAATGCTAAACCTGGTTACGAATTCTAAAAAAAGTGTTGAAAATTTAAACAAATATGCTAATATTGTTACAGTGATAAATAGCTGGCAAGCTCTGTTTAATGAATAATGCTATTGGCTCTAATTCCTCATTAAGGCCCTAAAGAGGAGAGTGAAGAGAGAAAATACATGTATTGTTGTTGTGATTTTTTTTCCAAATTAAACTCAGAAGGCAGAAGATACCAACACCTTCCCAAATTAAGTAGATTCAAATTACACAGTTCCACAGCTGGTGTGCAGTCTGGGGTGTCTTGTGAAACCAATTAATGTGAGGGTTAAGTCTTGATAAAGTAATTGAGGCAGGGTTAGAAATGAGATGGAAGAGTTAGAGGAGTGTTATGTGATCAGTCTGAGCTTGATGAGACAAAGTAAGACTTCATTTGCACTGCAAAATATAGCCATCTCAAAAGTCTTAGCATTGTATTTTTGTTAAAACCAGTGAAAGAATTCTGTCGAGCGTTGTCTGATGTTGGTGTTTCCAAAGCCAACGACTCTTATCTGATCCAAATTCATACCTCTGCTCTATTTCAAGATCACTTATTCAAAATAAACGCTAAGCAAAACTCACTTAAACAAATCATGAAAGCAGGCTGCTGCTTTCACAAAGTGCCCTCCACTAACAAGATCATCACAGTACTTTTGACACTTTCAAAACTACTACTCATCTTTTCGAGAGCTGATGCTCCATAAGAAGAGGTACCACTCATAAAAACAGCTTTTTGTACTTGTGAGAGTGCCCGTTTTAATTAAAACGCATGTAAAAATAGGCTTAATGCTGAACTACTTTATTTAACAAATGTGACCCTGAAGAAAGCTGACATGTAATATTAACAATAAAAAAGAGGAGTAAATAAGAGGAGCTATCTAATTCTTCCATGTTTTTGTTGGCCTGTACCTTGTAAATTGTTAAGGTTTTCAGGAGTTCTCATAATGATTAAAAGCAGTCATTACAGACACCTTATACTCGTTAAACTGAAAATTAAAGGGGCACTCCACTGATATTCAGGCCACTCATCACGTGAAAGCAGTGGTATAATGTCTTTCTAAAGACTGAGAAAATTACCCTGATGATGTCACAGTGACATCATTGGGGTAGTGACATCATTGGGGTTGTCTTGAGTTAAGCTTGAGACTTATATTTGACTGTAAGCTTAGGTTACAAACTGGGGCCATAGAGTATAGGCATATAACAGTCAGAAGCTTTAAAGAATGATGCAATTGAGTTGCATAAAGGGAACTGTAGGATGCAGCGTTTGTGAAGCTTGACTTGTCGGTGTGAATAGAAGTTAAGACATCTGAGGCTCTGCTGCTTCGATATTCTCCATTCTTGTCTTAATCTGCCCCTCATAAGTCCACTACCTTTAACCAAGTGCAAACCTAAATAACTGTCTAAACTGTAAAGTCTTGTTTTTCTGTCTGTACCAGTAGGTTGACTTTCAAAAAGACACGCAAACAATTCAGGCCCAAGTCTCTTTGACTCTTGAAGTGATACTTTTTCTGTCTTTTTTTCTTTTGATGAATTAAGAAAGCGTCACGTTAGTACGCCTCTCAATGTTGTCCTCGATAGCCACTCTACAAAACCATGCTACACCAGCTACAACAGCTTAAAAACCAATCAACCTGACAAACCCATCTGAGCTCACTCTCCTAATATTTACGCCGTTTGAGTGTATATCAGAGTTTCCATCTTTAAACCACGGCAAAAGCTAACACACCACATAAGCTATCATAGCCTGCTTGAAGCCTTATTTATTTTTCCAGGGAAATGTCAAGGCCGGGACAAACATAATAGCATAATATTCTGTATACAGTGAGGGATGACATCACTGGCAGCAACAGCCAAGAGGGAGATCACACAAGGCTGGAAAACCGCTTGTCTGATCATCATGAGGCGGGCTGCACACGCACACACACACACACACACAGTGTACAGGATACAATTACCCCAACTATTTACACAGCTATTTACACTGCATGATTACTGTATTTGTTTATTATGCCCCTTTACTGTACATCACACATATGCCAACCAACAAGGAGACTTTTGATATATTTACAACATGACTAATATTGCTTATTTTGAAGGTCTAATATCTGTGGACTATAATTTAGGACCAAGCATGTTTACAGTTTCATGATGGTGGGTCAAATTTCCTTTTTGCTTTCCAACATATGTGGAAAAATCAATAACCTGTAGTGCCACAGATACAGATCATCTGTGCAGAAAAGTGGAGTCTAAATCTTTATTTGTGTGTCAGAGATGGAGCATCAGCCTCAGGGGAAGATAACAGAGTCTTGACACTGATTGACAGATGCCTCCAGTGCATTCTGACTAAACTAACATGCAACTGAAATATTTGGCACAAATTCACAATATAGCATTTCCTTTAAAAAAAAAAAAAGAAAGAAAAAAGGAGGTGTGTTGCTGCTATAAGTAGGAGAATAACAAGTCGAGATAATCCCATGTGAGGCCTGTCCTGAATTCTGTATCATTTTTATTGATGAGCTTCTTGGGCAGCTGCCATGTCAGCTAGGATGCTTGTAAACAAATAATTATTCATACTAATAATCTTCCATATTCATGTGCAAATAAGATCCTTTCCTGGTATCTAAGCAGCTTCAAGGTTGTATGTGGGAGGTTCCCCTAACTATTGCCTGACTTGACTCATTTCATGCCAAAAAAAGAAAGAAAGAAAGAAAAAATCTAAGGGTCAAGGATGTGTAAGCGCTATATCATAATTCTGCATAAAACAGACCTTTTATGACTCATTTTGAAACCTACAAGCACTGCATTCAGATGCATGTTTTCACTCACAGGGAACACATTTGCCAAATTACACAAATGTCCTGTTAAGGGCAGAGGGGGATAAAAGAGGAAACAATGATAGATTTGCTTATGAAATAACTCAATTCAAATTATAAGGAAAATTTCAATAAAAATCACCAATGTTGCTGTTTCCTAAAAGAATCCTAAAAGGTGAGCAGACTCCCAGGCCAAGCTTGACAAACTTCGGCTTTGAGAATTTCTCTGAGTTGCACTTATAAATCACCTGCGTAATGAAGGAATTGGTCAAAACCGCAGTGCGTAATTACGCACAAATCAAACAGGCACATAATTGAATGTTGGCCCAGGGAGAGAGAAAAAAAAGTTCCATCCTCTCGTGGCCAAATTTCCAAACTCTGTCAAACTTGGCCTTTAGGTTTGGGAGCTCCACACAAGTCACCACGTAACCTTTCCAACATACTGTATGGACGCCTCTTGATTAGCTGCTTATGACATGCGATAGCTCCTATCATATATGAGGCTATAAATAGTGCAGAGACAGGCCCACATCAGAGAGCAAGGAGAGGAGTTCTCCATGTGGATGAAACGGCAGAAGGCAGTGGGCTGAGAGGACTGGACACTGATTTGGCCAGGAGGTTGGAAAGACATGTTGGCAACCTGTCATTCAACTATTAAAATAAGGTTTTCATAACAGCAGCATCATCTTAAATCTACATGCAATATTCCAACAAGGCAAACTCTGTTAATTTAAAAATAAGCTATAATGAGTCTAAATGTGACAGTAAACACACACAGGTAGGTGGAAGGATTTGGCACACTGTGTGGTGACTGTTACCACCATTAGCCACACAAGTAAATACACACACATACACACACACACACACACGAGAATCATAACTAAAGCTTCACCTTAAACTTCTCTGTTTATCATTAAATCTATGTAACGCATCTGAAAGCTGACTGCACAAATGAGCAAATTATTGGTTTACACAGCACGTACCATTGTGGTGCGGGGAAATGTGCCAACACTCTCAAAGACCCATTTTCCACTCTGAAAAGTTCGGCTTCCAAAAAAAAAAAAAGTGTGTGGGAGAGAGAAAAGTGCTCGGTTTCTTGTTCAGCTGGGCCTTATACCGGAAGCTAATGCACGGCCTGTTGCCCGGTAAACATTTTTTTTTTTGAATTTGTAGTCTTCTTCTCAGTGGAGGCGAAGGAGGACAGATAATCCAAGTCGTCCCGCTTCTTCACGCAAGGTGTTTATGTTCGCTTTCAACTCGTAATATTTCCATGAAAACCGTCCCTCTCTCTTTCTCTCTCTCTCTTTCTCCCTCTCTCTCTCTCTGTGTCTCTCTCCAGCGTGTCCCCCGGTAACCGGTAATGTCCACCGAGTCTCGGCGCTCTGCTCCACCGACGCCTGAGCCCGACAGTGACAGAGCGGCGGCAGCAGCACCGGCAGTGTGCACCGACAGTAAGTAGCTCGCACTCTCTGCTCACGCGCTCACCAAAATCAGCTGTTGCTCGCGCGGAGGGGGGACGACGACGCCGCGCGCTCTCTCCCCCGGTGCATGCTCCGGCTTGTGGCGGATGTGAAATCTCGCGGAGGGTCCCCCTGCGCCCCCCCACACCTGTTCCCTCAGTGTCCGGAGAAAGTTGCGGATGGAGAAACGCGGCTCACCATGTGGCGGCGGCGCGGGTGTCGCACCATCCCAGGCGTCAGGGCGGATGAGACTATAGCGGGACTATAGCGGGTAACAAGGAGGTGAAGTGTGCGTGTCCTCCCGTGCGAGGCGGCGAAATGAAGTAAACAAATGTCAGGAGTGGAAACACGGCGTGGCCGCGCGCACGCACCGGGGAGGACGCGCGGTGTCCTGCGGCCGGAGAAGCGGAGCGCAGGGGCTGGTGAATTATTAATAACCGGAGCGGTTCACAGTCTGTCGTGTTCGGCGAGTAACCAGGGCGGCAGCTGGGGGTTTAGAGGAATTAAATACGGGCTCAGAGTAAACCGTGGACGCAGGGGATTAGTAGCTCTCACCGGCAAAAATGTCGGGGCAGCTCGGGGCCGACGGGAAGGGAGGGAGGGCGGGGGAGGCAGCCGCCGCGGCAGGTCAGGATAAAACCCAAATTATCTCTTGAGCACAGGGGACAGTCAACTTTACATTCAGCCTAAATGTAGAGACGTGTGCTCAGTGTAAAGGTTGGGAAAATGTGACCTCTAACTAGCCCAGAAATTGAGTTTGTAGATTTTATTTCTAAAGAGAATAAAGCTGCTGATTTAATTCTCATGGCAAATTATTTGACAGATCTTTATGATGTCATATCTGTGGTGGGAATAATGTGAGAAGTAATCTGACGTGATGTGTCCAGCCTCATTTTAAAGATTTGTCACATCTGTATATCTGCCATATTCTCCCACATTTTATGCACAGTCATACTTACAAACTACTAGATTGCAGGCCTTATGGTTCACAATCATATCCACTAAAATATTTTTTTTTTAAAATAACAACAACTTTGTGTGTGCTTTGTTCAGTTCAAGTGAAGCTCTGTCAAAAATAAAGCTATGTTAAAAGGAGCAGGTGTATGACTCCTGCCTGGGGCATGAACACATATTTATTCACCACAAATATCAAATTCACCCGGATATTTTTTTAAAGTCATGAATAAATGAGCAAAGTGTCGTTTTGACTTTTTATGGGAAACCAAGCTACTGGGCGGAAGTGCGCAACTGCGGACGTCACGCAATAAAATGATGAGCACTGTCAAAATGGCTCCCACCTGCCACCAATTTAGTCTGTATTGGTTCAACGTTATCACTTTACAAACAGACAAATTCAAAGCTTATGGAGTCAGAGTTGGCCCTGACAGGGAGGCATGCTGGGAGATTTTCAGAGAGAGGAGCAGCTTGGATCTCTAAATGTTTTAAATCACTGGAGCTTCAGGTTTCTTCACATTAAAAAACCTTAATGAAATTCTTACTTTTATTAGATTTACTCTGAAAAAGATTCAGATTGTAACCTTATGAATGGTGGATGTTTTGATTTAAAAGAGGGATATTTCAACTTTGAATGGCCAAATCACTTTTTTTTTTCAATTTTTTCCATTTTGCTTTTCTTGACTACAATATCTGTCAGCAAGTTTCTACTTTTTGACCTTTATTTTGTGTTGTTAATTAAAGCATAATTAAAAATATCACACCTGTCACAGTCTTTTAATTGAGCACAACAGGCCCCCTTTTATATTTCTTACATTTTATAATTGTCATTTCTTTAAATTGATTTAAAAGACACCAAAAATATGTGACAATTCACAGCTTTTAAACGGTTTACAGGTTACCATAAAATACAAAAAACCCAAATAATTATATGATAAATAATTGGCTTAGGCCTTAGTTATTTTATTTGTAACTTATAATAAGATAATGTCGATTTTTTAAAAAACAGGCTATGTAATAGTTGGGATTAATGCATTGATGATATTTTTCCAGCATTAAATATACAAAAAAAATGTAAGGATGGAGGAAGAAGTAGGCTAAATGATAAACTGTTCATTTTATTAGATTTTTTTTTAGTTCAGGCAACAAATTTAATGCTCAGATTCTGTCAGATTTCTAGCCACGATTCTGCAACTAAAGCCTTATAAAAATACGTCTGACAAATGAAAATTGAATGTGCGTAAGTGTGTGTGGCCTTTTCAATCGAGCGGCCTGCAGGAGAGCAGAAGTCTGCAGCATTAACTGACTTTAGGCCCGTGTGAACACAGTCATTTGTGAAGTGTGTTTGCACATGAGCACCATGAAAATCATATGCTTTATTTAAAATGTAGTCAACCTGCACAATGTTATAACTGCGATCAGCAGGAAAGGCTGAATGCTGTGTAATGCAATAAAATAAAACTGGTCTAACACACACACACACATTTTATTACTCTGATGCTAATTGCTCTGAGACAGTTGGTTCATTTCAGGTTTAACTTGGCCCGATGTTTAACTTTATAATTGCTGTCGTCTTTGTTAAACATGCGGCCTGTTTAAAAGCTCTGAATTTAAATTTCGTTTATTTTATTAAAAAAATAATGTTTCAGAAATGTGAATTAAGGGATGGACTCATCTTAACATAGGATCAATTTAGGGAGACTAAATGTTTCTGATATGTTCTTAACAGAGCAATAATCCTTGTTTAAACAGACACATTAAGTAGAATAACTGCATGAGGGTAGGTAAACCACTGATCTTAAACCAGGCCATGGCGCCTTATAAACCAGCTGCAGGGACAAGCTGATCAATCACCGATCAATGATATTATTAGTCTATAAGCTTAATGGGATAACGTACCAGACCAAACTGGCGCTACATGTTGCTGCAAGCTGACTTTTCATTTGTCCAAACAGATCTCTATATTTTGCACTCTACAGACCATAATGAGACTTTGATAGGGAGTCTATACCTTTCCATCCCTCCTGCCATGCAGTCTATATATCGCTCATGTGCAGCCTCCTTTTCTTTGCCCTCTCTCCTCTCCCGCTCCTATATACCGTCTCTCCCTGGAGCTTTACACAGACCGGGAAACAAAAGTTCCACTAGGCAACGGCCTGTCGAGGAATGCTGACCTTGGCACGGCCAGTGGAACCGGCCCGACTCACGGCCCATTCTCCCATTTCTTTTGGTTTGAGTTAAGACGCATTTGACCTGCGCCAACTTCCAAGAGGTGCCACGGTGGTTAGAGCCATGCAGCTATAGGAGGCTGCTGCTGCTCTGCACTGACTGACAAGAGCTGCTGCAATCCTGACATGGAGTTAGGAAGAGTTTGCAGCAAAAAAAAAGTTAATATATCAGTGACAGAAGAGAGAAAATGACCAGTGAAGTCACAGGACAGTGTTTCAAAATGTAAAGAATACCTTGATGTAAATTCATCTTACATCCACTATCTAGTTCCTGAAGTATAATGGAAGAGTAAAAATTTAACAGCAAAACAAAAATACCATCAAGTGCATTGAGGTTACAATAAAGTGCTTTTGGGAAGATGGTGAAGAGGTAATTAAGAGGATAAGAATAAAATCAGAACAGAGTTTGACCAAAATAAGCTGTGGTAGAAGAAGTACTGAGAGCTTTACTACACTGTAAAAAAGTGAAAATCCTAGAATCACAGTTTTGCTGCAAAAAAAAATTAAATACAAAAGCATATGCAGGAAAATGTACTTGAAGTAGCTGAAGTAAAAGTACTCATTATGGAACAGAATGGTCCCGTATCACTGGATTATTATAATTCATGATGCATTAAAGTGTACTGATCTAATATTTTATATTTAACTACAACTGTCAGATAAATTGGCAAAAAGGACAATATCTTTAAAAGCTTAAATGGAAAAAAATAGTAAAATAAAATAGTAAAGTGAAAGTAAGTAAAAAGATAAAATACCTGAAAATGAAAATCAAGTAAAAATACCTTAAAATTGTACAAAAGCACAGTACTTGAGTAAATGTACTTAGTTACATTCTACCAGTGAAAATGAGGTCACTATGGGCAGAATACTGTAAGTTCCCATTACTGCAGAAGTACCATACTGAGGCAATATAATAAAGTAAACTCACAAGACAACACAGTCCTACAGGTTTTTACATTAATTCTAGCTCTGTCACTTTATCACTGCACTCAGAATTAAATGCTAAGGTGTGGATGAGAAAAACAAAACAAACATAAAAGACCTAAATTTCCTCCAGAGAAGGAAAGTCCTGAACTTATATTTCTATATATCTCTGTATGGATATAGGTGTGCAAATCGTAGAATAGGAACTACATGACTTTAACAAACAAAAATATTAAAGAGTAAAGAAATACGCAAAAGCTCACTTTCATTAAATATAATGAGTGAATGATTGTTCTGTAATCACAGTCAGTTAATCAGATAAAGTCTGTTAAACCTTACAGGATATGCAAAACTTCTTGAGAGTCAAACCCTGACATTAAGTAAAATATAGTTAATTATATTCTGGTAGTTCTATGGCTTCCTGGCTATAGGATCAATGATATAGTTAATTATATATTTATCTCCCTCTGTCTCAGCCTGTCTCAGAAAGCTCAGGAGACAGGCCGGGCCTTTGAGATTAAAATAGATCATTCTATAGGTTCCTTTACCCACACTTTGATGTTGAAATGCAGCATTTCCATATTTCACAGTGTATAGACTGATTCATCTGTGAAAGCACCTGAATCCCAAAGAGCCTCTGAAATACAGGTTGATTGCAGATTAGAAACGCTACTTAATTACCAAAAGACCCTTGAGAAAGTGTGTTGGCCCTTTGTACATCAAGGTAAGAAAACGCTGTTAAGCAGGATTAGACTTAAAATCACTTACTTCAAATATAGAAGTGTTTAGCTTCCTGATTGGAGAACAAAGGTATTTTTAATTGATTGGGTTTTTGATAATAGATCTTGAAAGTTGGAGAAATTTTTTTTCAGAATTTCATCCCAAAACCAAGGTCAGTTTTATTTTATTGTCAGGCAGCAAAACTAGATCCTTCACCCTGATCACTTCTCACGTGCAGTCGATTGCATTAGCATAAGATAGTCTGGTTGCTAAACACAAACACACACACACACAGCAAATACATCCACCTGCAGGCTGAGCGCTGAGATTAACAACACCTGATGGAGGAGGATGATTGGTGGAGCCTCAGGTTACTGCAAACATCTGATTGGCTCTGTGGAGGACCTGGCTAACTGATGCTGAGCAGAGTGTGTGTGTGTGTGTGTGTGTGTGTGTGTGTGTGTGTGTGTGTGCGCGTGCGTGCGTGCCTGGATCTCTTAGGGTATCCCACACTCCCCTGCCTTATCAGGCAGCTCCACGGCACCGCTAGAGGAGTGCTGCTCTCAGGAGGGCAGGGCTACCAGCACACCGCTTATCTTCTACCAGCAAGGAGGGTTTATAGGTCTGATTAACTCACTGTTTGTATGTGCTGTGTATATGAGAAAAGAAGAGAGGGCTGGGGTGTATTATTGTGTATTGTAGACGGATGTGTGTGTGTATATGTGTGTGTTTTGTGGTTGGGCAAGTGGATGTGGGTGTGAGAAAGGTGTTTACTCAAGTGCAGTAAGCTCTTGGTGAACCGCACAGTGAAGGATGACACACACACACACACACAAACCGAACCCTCTCGTTCCCTCAGCGAATCGCAGCTCTTCAGAGGCACCCAGGAAGTAACACAAAGGCTCCGTCGCGAGCCAGGGGTCGAGTGTTGAGAGTAAAAAATAAAAAATAAAAAAAAACCCACACAGTGCCCTTCAAAAGCAAAACTCACTGTGATGCATTACAAAGCTCCAAACTTAAAAAAAAACAAACTCCCTCCTTTGTAAAATCTATATCAAATTGCGCCATTTGTCATCGTGATGATTGGAGCACACACTCCTCCCGAGCAGAGTGGAGCTCAGCGATATGATTTGCTCTGGTTCGGGTCCAGCCGGTACCACAACAGAGTGTCATCGTCTGAGGGGGGGGAGGCGAGAGGGAAGAGTCCCCCCACCACCCACCCCATAGGAGAAAACAGGGCTGCTATAATCTCTTTTCCTGGCTCTCCATGAAAGGGAGAGGAAGAGCCACCAGAGCCTCAGTCCGCTTAGATCTGCTGCCCCTCACCCCAACTGTCTATCTCCTATCTGTTATCTCCTCACTCCCCCCTCTTTTTTCTCTGCCTCTCCAGTTCCAGCTCTTCGTCCTTCTCTTTGCTCATCCAGGATCTCCCCACAGTCACACTTCATCATTCATGCATTCAGTTTGCTCATTGTGTATCATTTCTCACTCCTCCAGTTATTGCTTTTTAGATCAGTGTGTGCCTGCGCTTCTCTTTTGCCTTCCTGTCTTTAGTTATTTTTAGCCGTGCTGAGGATGATGAGATTGCCGGTCTGTCAATCCAACTGAAATATCTCAGCTGCTCATTGAATAGATTGCCATAGGATCAATGACATTCATGGTCCCCGGAGGATGAATCACACTGATTTTCCTCTAGCACCTAAGTGAGGATGACATTTCTGGTTTTGATGAACGAATGAATTTGCTGAACACGTTCAAGCCCCTTGCAGGACAAACTGTAACAACCATGGTGACCCTGATGACCTTTTCTCTAGCACCACCATCAGGTTAAAATGTAAAATAGTTCAAAATTTTGCTTTATGCAAAATCAGTGACATTGCCATCCCCCTCAGCTGTACTTTGCATTAACTGCAAATTAGCCAATGCTAGCATGCTAAAATGCAAAACTACCCACCATCAGCATGTTAGCGTTTTTCACTGTTAGCCTGTTAGCATGTAGCTCACAGGGTTACTAGCACGGCTGCAGCCTCACGGTGCTGTTTATCAATTAACTCTCATTGTTCACCAGCCTGGTTCCAACTTCTTTATAGATATTTAATTGCCGCATGAGATTTTAAGCAAAGCCCTCAAAGTACAAAATGTTCCAATCGCCTTTCCTAAATTTCCAGTACCCGCTCCCATGCCCTCCTCTCACTGCGCTCCCTCTTTCACACCTCTGAGGGGGGCTATCATTTTATGGATCCTTGCCACTCAGTCTGGCCCCCCCCCCCACTCCTCCCTCCGTCTGCCTCCACTTCCCATACTCTTCCATCACTTATCCCTGACTCTCCCTATTCTCGCTCCTCCCTGTTTCCTCCATCCTTTCCCCCCTTCATCCCCCCCCTTAGCCTCCCCCACACACCCCCTCCTCCTCTTTTTTGATGGGTGGAGTCTCCTCTGTGGTGCCATTTTCTGTTTGGTAGTACATACAGGAGAACATGAATATTCATGACTAATCCACTCTGCACCCTCCACCGCCCCCACCTTCCTCCACCCCCCCTCAAACCGCCACCGCCACCCCCTAACTCGGCCCTACAGTCGAAGGCAACACTTGGTAGTGGCACATGGCGAGACAGCTGTTGCAAACCAAGCCAGGCATCTGTGCAGTGGGAGAGGACGAGGAAAAGAGAGGCCGAGGGAGAAAGCGAGCAGGAGACACCAATAGAAGCAGATAAAGAGGACATGATGAGACGGAGGGTGGAAGAGAGAGACAGATACGTGTAGATATACAGTAAGGANGTGTGTGTGTGTGTGTGTGTGTGTGTGTGTGTGTGTGTGTGTGTGTGTTTGGAGGGATAGGGGACACAGACACAGAAATGCCACGGAGCCCTCTCCAAGCAGCTGTGCCTCTCGCCTCACCAGTCCAACTGCTCCTGCTGCCATGTGCAGACTTCACCGAGCCACCAACTCTGCACCAAACGCCGAGGTGCGTGCTCGTACGACTGTTTGCGCTTGCACACGGGTGGCACGGTCACATCTTCTCAGTTTTGTATATTCCTAACAATTTAATGAGTCACTATGTCGGTCAAAAACACTAATTTCTGTCGGCTGTGCTCTGTGCTGATATACATTTTCCAGGAGGCCGCGGGCCAAGCTCAGATGTCTGAGCCAGGTTACTGCAGAGCTTCCATTGGACACTCAACATGGCAAAGTGAAAAACAAAGCTTGTTATGTGCACCCTTTACTCAACCTCATATTTTTCTCATTGATAGTGCTCACTTACATCACTTTGATTTAATAACTCACTAAGGTCATTGGAACCTACACCATAAGGGGTCAAAAATAACTAGATTAGAATTAGTAGTAGTTTTAGTTAATAATAAAAAAAAGGTGTCTTAATAATTTTGCACAGAATTCTACACAAGAATTACTGAATATTTATGATGTTGATATGTCATTTTAAAGACATTTTCAAGAACAGATTAAATACATTTTACACAACTTTTTCCTTTATGGGCACCTTTACTAGGCAGATATGACATATAATGATAATGATTATTGGGGAAGACTTACATTCAGCTGTATGGTTTGACCTGCTCCTGAGTAAGCTGCAGAAAAACTGTGATCATTTAGTGATAGTCTGGGTTGTCAGATTCTGAGTCTGAACTCCATTGTTCCAAAGCATCTTTAGGAAATACAAAAAGAAGAAATACAAAAACTAGAGAATATTTTGAATAACTCATCAATATATACACAAATGTAAAATGATGAACATTAAGGTAAATACAAAGTCATCCTAGTATCACCTGGATAGACCATGTAAGTTGATCACATCACTCTAGTTCTCATGTGTTTACATCGGCTTCCTGTATCTCAGAGAAGTGACTATACCATATTGCTATTGGTTTATAAAGCACTAAATGTTTTGATACTCCATAACTGATGCACCGTTACAAAATGTCCAGACCTCCCAGACAGTGTGGGACAGGTCTGCTTACTGTCCCCAGAGTCAGAACTAAACATGGAGAAGCAGTTTTCAGTTTTTATGCTCCACATATCTGGGAACAAACTCCCAGAAAACTTGTGGTCTGCTCCAACTTTAATTTAAATCGAGGCTTAAGACTTTTCTGTTTGTCTTTTATTTAATTAAATTTGAGACTATTTATTCTCACACTGTGCCTGTAGTGTAATTTCCATTCTAGTGTTTAATGTGTCTTACTTTACTTTATCTTATTTTTATCTTCTTCTTTTATCTTATATAAACAATATTTGTATTTTTTACAACTTGTTATAATGTGTTTTTTGTTTTATGTAAAAAAAAAAAATACTTTGAATCACCTTGTTATTGAAAGACTATAAAATAAAACAGTCTCACCTTGCCATCAATTGAAACCTACCAATATTATAGTGAGAGTATATGCTGCTTTGCTTGTAAGATAAGTAGTTACTTAGTTGTGTCAGTATATCCACAACTACAGTAGAGTGATGCTCATTACCTATAGAGTATAACAATATGACTGATTACATCATTGTATTTAGTGTGTATACAGTATGTAAGAGAGCTATCAGTTTCATGATTTTTTCTGAAATAAAAAAATAAAGATAATGCTTTATGCATCAATGAAAAAATGCACTGCTGTGTAAATGGTGATGCGATGTTAAGGACAACTGAGGTGTGGTTCACAATAAATTGTGTACCGATGAAAGCTTCCAATGATTTTCTATAGAAAGTGCATAGGTAATTTTTCACACACTTGGGAAAAAGTTGAAGAGCAATGATACCAAAACCTCTGAAAAATAAAACGATCCAAATAAATAAACATCGAAGGAGGATACCAAAAACCAAAAACACCTGGAGAACGACATGTTGAAATGTTTTGTCACAAAATATTGGAAAGAAACGGACGAGCCAGGTCATTTTTGACTCAGTTGTGCATCTAAACACCATCTCTCTTGTTGCCATGTTTTTTGCATCACTATAAATTGAATGTGTGCTGCACCTATTTTGTGGATGAGAGCAGATCGACATGAAGACTGCAGGGCATATTTTCTTATGGTCACCTGTGCTAAAAGTGAACTGCTAACACTGTCTGAAAAAAAAGAGTAGAAAAATGACTCCACCAGAGAGTTCGGGTACCTTTCACATCAGCAAACACGCTGTTTCTCCTCCGCTCTTTGTGTGCATGCAAAGCAGAGGGAAATCTGTTGCTGATGAACATAATAAAAACAAACCAAAGTCATTTTCTTCTGTGGTATAAACAGTTAGTCATTTCACATGAGGACAGCATTATTGTAGATTTTATTTAGTCATGCTTATTATAGAAAATAAAAAGAAACGTCTGAGAGTAAAAGTGACTTTGCTCTTTTGTTTGAGTTCTGCGCTCAATCCAATGGAACGGCACATTTTATCTGATGCATTCTATCTATTTGATCTGTGCGCCTGTCTTTGCCTGTGCGCTCGCCAACACATGACGCTGTCTTCATTTGTCTGTATCCCTGCTTTTAATTCTGTCTCCTTCCCCACTCTGCCTGTCTGTCTGTCTCTCTGCAGACGACCTGTATGTTTATGTATGGGTTCATTAACAGGCATTGACAGCTTGTGAAGGAGGGTGCCATTAACATCGCATGTATTCCCAAGTGGTGATCCTGCAGTGAGTGGCTCTGTGTTTTACATGCGTGTAGTGGGTGACTGTAGTGAGGGGGTGGGAGTGGGGGGGGGGACGAGTGGCAATTACAGGGCCAGTTATAATGTGATAGCCTGCTTGACGGGCCACGCTTGGCATGGCTCCCTATTTTAAGGGAATTTAAAAGCACTACACTGGGCACTATTGTGTGACCCCCCATCTCTCTCCATCCATCTATCCATCCATCCATTGATCTATCCAACCATCCATCCATCCATCCATCCATCCATCCATCCATCCATCCATCGCTGCCTTCCAGTCATGATTCAATCCTGTTTTTAATCTCTCCAGGCCTCAGTGGGGCCTAAAAGCACAGGGACTGGGCACAATGCCTAGATGACCCAAGGTAATATGGAAATGGATGGAGCAGCCCCACTCACACCCCCCTCACGCACACACCGAGGTGCTCACTTCAGCGCACATTTGCAGCCCGTCGACTCTTAATTTTCCATCAGAGCTGTTTCACCTGATATATCGGTGCCAACAGAGCAACACTCTCCCCTCCTCGGAGCCCTTTTGTCCCCTGCTCCTCTGCACAAGGGCCGCCGTTATGTAACAGATTCCCTCCTGCATGCTCGCACCACAGGTCAGGGAGCTCACACTGATCGTTTCTAGTGAAGTGCACCACTTTAGAAAAGTTTCTGATATGAGACTTACCTGTGCACACTTTTACTTTTAGGCACCGGCTGAACAGATCTGGCGCAGGTCATTACACGTCTGCAAAGTTCTATTCTGGTTAAGTTACACACACATGCACACACACACAGAGTTTCACATCATCCAGCATCATTTTTTCCACTCGAGGATAAATTTATGTTTGAGAGACAGGATACACTAAAGCTCCAAAGTTGACCCTCTCCCCCGCTCTCCCTCACACACTCCCGTCGTAATTTGTCTGCCCACTGGTTTCACTTATTAAGTTTCAAAAGGTTTCTGGGCAACGTGGTTTGAGAAAGGGAAAAAAAAGGGAGCCATGGCATTTTTTTGGCACACCGCTCCGCCCGGCTTGCCCAGAACGAGGAGGTTACCATGGCATCAGTGGGCACCTCATAAAGCAGACCATTGTTGGTGCATGTGAGTGAGTGTGTATGTGTGTGTGTGTGTGTGTGTGTGTGTGTGTGTGTGTGTGTGTATGTGTGTGCCACATTGAGTTGCATGGCAACAACCTCTGGGCACCACCAGCACGAGCAAGAAGCTCAAATCTTGCACGGGGCAGTGCCAGCCTGCAACACAACTTTCCTCTGTGTCTCCAATCTGTTTTATTCTCATTTCTTCTCTACCTGCTTCTTCACCTGTCTCATTATTTTTTGCACACACACACACATACACACAGAACCTGTAAGTCTGTCAGCTCGTTGCAAAGAAAGTGAAAAGTCCCATAATTGTTCCTCAGATCATGATTTATCATCCCCTAACACAACAGCAACGTGTTGTCAAAGGTTAACAAATCAGCTATGATCTGGAGTGATTTTTTTTTTTTTTTTTTTTGTGCAGCGGTGTGTGCAGGTTTTCATTAATGCTACAAAATTACCCGGAAATCTGCGCTGCACGTTTAAAGAATGGTCGCCATTATTAGAAAATGGGCCCGCAATCTAAAATAACCTGAGGGGGAAAACAGAAATGCTTTATTTTCTTGTCTTCTCTAGTCACATGCATTAGCAGAGACAGGGTATAATACAGGTTTGTTGGTAATTGTTTCAGTTCCAAATAGCCCAAAACACTAAGTTACTATGTGTGAAAATCTGGACACAATTTGTGGTTCCCTTGGAAAAAAAAAAAGGTGAGAGGAGGGAAGGAAGGGAGCTATTTTCAGTTTATAAAAGTTTTGGTGCGAGTTGAAAGGCGTGGGTGACAACAACCTTTGACAGGTGTATGCTCTGCGGCTCACTGCAACCTTTGTGCTGGAGTTAAGGCCTGAACGTGTGCAGAGTTGAGAGCCGTAGATTAAATGTGGAATAAAGACGAGACAGCCCGGAGCGAGATGTGGGTCCTCTGGCACACTCTGTTGGTGAGTTTGGAGAACTACAGGCACTCGTGCTAAAGCAGCTCGGAGAAGTTTTGGACAAATAAGTTTAAAGCACTTTAAAACACAAGCTTTACTAAAGTAGAATTAATGCATTACTCAATGAGCGGTGATGCAGTGATTCTCACATTTTTTTCTGGTCCCTCAGAAGCCGATAATAGTTCATGCCATGTTCACAGAATTTTTATGAATCATGAAAAATGATAGAGGAAGCAAATAAGGTTTAGTTAAATAAAGGTCAAAATGAAAGCACCAGTAAACCCTTACTTGTGTATTTTGCCTGCATAAATCATACTTATATTCTCTTCATATTTTCCCCTGGTCATCCATGCCCTCCCAAGGTGGCCAGTCTCCCAGTTGGAGAACTGCTGACCTGATGTATGAATGAATGCAGGATGCATCCCAAATTCCTGTGGCTCACCATTTGAAAAAAAAAGGTCACGTCACTATGAATTTATGTGATTAGTTAACGCTTTATGGATGTTGATTCACAGATCATATATTAATTTGTTTGCCACCAAATCAGCTGGAATCCAGTTACATAGAACTGAGAATTGCACACACACACACACACACACACACACACACACCCGACCACTTACAGACAAAATGAACCCACATCTTACCAACACATGCATAATGTATCAAAACCCCACTT
Source organism: Centropyge bicolor (assembly GCA_037975185.1). Lineage (NCBI taxonomy): Eukaryota > Metazoa > Chordata > Actinopteri > Pomacanthidae > Centropyge > Centropyge bicolor. The sequence goes on along the minus strand of JBBMOC010000022.1, from coordinate 4,494,966 downwards.
ATTGTTGTCATTTAGTCTTAGCAACATCCATATGTGTTAATTGTTACAGTGATTATGCATTCTGTCGTATATGCCACTGTTTACCCATCTGTTGTTTGTTGTGCCATATCATGTTATGTTTCATCAATTGAAAAAATAAAAAAAGAGCATTTCAGAGCGATGCATTTGATCAGAACAGCACCAGTTCTCATAGAAACAAAGTGCTGGTCAGATGCAAACATCATGTCACAGATGGATTCCCGACACAACATTCACTTCTTTCTCACTGCATTACAATGTAAACTGTTTACATCTATGTGTTTAAATGTGTCTGTCCATTTCCCCCCCGGATTTGTCAACTGACACCAGCTGGATGTTTTTGGTTTCAGTGCATCGCCTTCAGAGAGATTGATCACATGCATGGATCTGAAATAATCTTTTGTATGTTACTGGATTCCAGCTACTTTAGTTGCATATAATCTACTGTGCTGTGAGTAAAACATTTGTGATCCATTAAGCATTAACTAATTCCATAAAGTCATAGTGACCTGATCATTCCTGAATTTCTCCACTGTGGGACGAATAAAGTTTTATCTTATCTTATTTCTTAATGGTAAGCACTAGGAATTCATGATATAGCCTGCATACCTTTGTGCATCTTGCTTTAGTTATCTATTAGTTAAGACAAATTTTGTACCTTTTTTATACAGTTTATAAAATTGTTCCTAAAGTTCCTTTGGCCCTAAGGAATTCTGGTTTGTTATAAACATATCTATAACACAGAGTCATACTGGAAAAGTTTTGGGAAAAAAGCCTGTTTGATTAGAAAACAAACCATATTTGACAGTGTTAACTGAAAAAAAAGATCCATTGATTCACCAACCAAAAGCAATCACCACCTTTTTACATGTTCTTTTCCCATATTCTACAAAGCATGCAGACTTTTTTTTTTTTTTTTTAATTTTTCTATTTTATTCTTTTTCTTTTCTTAATGTTTATACTATTCTGTATGGCAGCAAACCGCCACCGGCACATATGGTTTGCAGCCTTGCTCGCTTGAGATGTCTGGATCAACTGCCAATATTTAAAGTCAAAGTTAGTTTATTATCACATAATGCAGCTGCAGACTTTTCAAAACAGTCCGAATGTCAGCAGCATTATAATAACACAACTTTGACAGAAACAGAATTACGTTAAAAAAACCAAAAAAAAAAACAAACAAAAAAACGCGGGACTGAAGTCTTCACAAGTTGATTTTCTGTCTGGTAGGAAAGAAAAACAAAAATTGTCAAAAACTGTGGTGTGTGTTTGCAAAAAAACTTTTGGCACTTGCGATTAGCAGCGAATGGGCTCAAGCATGCAAAAGTACCGGTGTGGCCTTGTGAAGAGTGACCTAAGAGGGTTCAAACTGATCGCAACTTATATATGCAGCCACCTGGAACAGACTCCCTCTCTTGCCAAATACATGCCATGTTTAGCCTGGGCAAGCCTGGCTGAGTGTGTGTGTGTGAGTGTGTGTGTGTTGTCAGGTCTGTTACTGTGGTGCTCGTTTGGTCCTCTGCTGTTGTGCAGCATGTGGCCCACAGATTAACGCTTTAAATGAGACTCTCTCCTGTTCTGAATGCCCCCTCTGTTTGCTTACAAGGCCCGGGTGAGACAAGAGTGGAAGGATTTGAGAGGGTTTTTGTATCTCCTCCTGTTCTGAGCGGGGCATCCTATTATGAGTGAAAAGCTAAGGGAGGGCATGGTCACAAAGGGTTAAAACCTGAGAGTGTCTTTTTTTTGGCATAAAATGCAGAATTGGCTCTTTTTTTAAAAGACATGTGGAAAACGCTCCAAACAGATTTTAGTGTAAGACAGGTGCCAGCTCTGCCATCTGCTTTCAGTTTTACCTCCCTGTCTGTCTGCTCTCAGCCGATCCCCTCCTCTCTCTACAATCCCGATTCATCCATCTCTCTCTCTCTCTCTCTCTCTCTTTGCCTCTTCCACCAATCAGATCAGTTTGACACCCTCCCCATCATGTGTTGGCACACACGCTTTAATTTCTTCCAGGTACCTGGAAAAATGGGGAGAAATCAAATCAAAAGGGAAATTTATTAACTTCAGGTATGACATCTTTGGAAAATACTGGATGTTAAATGTGCAAGTGTATGCGTATACACACGCGCGGATGGATTAGGGACTGTGTGAAAATGATTAGTGAGGGAGTTGGGGTTTTAAAAAAAGGGGAGGGTCATCTATTATTTTCTTTTGGTTGAAGGGATTGTATTGAAATGTTTTTTGGAGAGCATTAGAGTCTTAAAAGTTTTTGTCATTCCCTGATTTTATACATCCTCCTTCACATGTGAAGTTTATTGTTAAAACAAAAACCTTATATAATTTAATTAGAACATCATTTTATTTTCCCTCATTCTGCGACTGTGAATGAAAATTATAGTTTATTTAGCAGCTCTTTTTCAAAACTCTTAGCTGCTCTTTTTTTAATGTTGTGGTACCAATTTTTTTTATGTTAGCCAGAAATATAGTATCTTGAGATATTAAGGGGAGGTATTGTTAGTTTTTTTCTCATGTCACAAGGGGTTGGTTCAAAGACAAAAAAAATTACTAACGTAAGGGAATGCCTTGCTTTTAAATAAGATGAAATGAAATATTCCAACCCACTACCCACTCCAGTAATTTTGCTACTGTCCCTTACTTTGTGGGCCTACTGAGCACAGGCCGAGGAGTCTAAGGGGTCAAGTGGTCCCTAAGATACTGTATGAAATGACTATTAACAAGATCTACTATGTTGTTGGAAAGTCAAATGTCAGAAAATGTCCAGATCACTCTTAATTTTTATCTGTACATTCACATTGAGAATCTGCCAATCCTGCTTTCTTTTTTATTATATTTTTCTTTGTTTTGTTTCCCACATTACACAGTTGCGTACTTAGGCTAGTAAGCCTACTGGGAAACTGTGAAGCCAGTTCAGTGTTTGACAACAGAATAGCTCCATTTAAAGAAAATAAAAGCCGCACCATGTCTTTTAAGAAGGATGGTCTCCTATATTTTGTATTGTGCATCTGTGCTCAGTTTTTGAAGCTCTGGAACTCTGGAAGCTCTGGAAGTGAAATTGAGTTTTAAATTAATATTGTCATTTTATTTACGCTGTACACAAATGCATGCAGTATAAAGCTATTCCATTAATCCATTATTCAAAACTAAACTCAAATCTATCGGTATCACAGTTATATTTGCTGAGGGGTCATTTGATAATTTATTTAGGGTTTTCATCTAACCCGATCTATTCTTGTAATCATTGCTTATTCTGATTTTAAAAAAAGAAAAAAAAGAAGGTTTTTGTATATCCATCAACAAGCATTCATGTGGGGCACAATGGCAGTTAAATCAAAACACACTGACCACCAGGTGAAAAGCTGAGCCTAATGATGCCGGCAATAATCTATTTTTCATCCACTGACTTCATTAATTTTTTTTGTTTTAATGGGTACAGCTCACCTACCACCTTTTTCAAAACATTATTAATTCTTCTTTAATTATGCATGTTTTTTTTCGTCTTTCCTCTCGATTTGTAAAATGAAAAGAATTGGGAAAACATTGAGAAAACATTTTGCTATCGGTAATTGTAATTTTGAACACAAAATAAATACAAGAGAACAAGTTTTGTAATTTTGATATGACCTGGAAAAATACCACATGACTGATTAAGAGAGTTGAATTTAATTCTAAAAAATTCATTTCACTGTGCAATTATACGAGGTGAGCCTTTTATATGTCCGTGCAGGGTCCAACTGTCTCATAGTCCATCCACGCACACACACCAGCACCTGTGCACTACATAAAGGTACTGTTCCTCGTCCCTTCGCTGTATTTTATCACTATTACTATTAGGAAATGGAGACCGAGGAGAGACAGGATTTGCCAGTTGAGCAAACCCGTGTGCCTTTAAAATGATGTTCTATGGTGCAAACCTGCTCCTGCATGAAACGTGCTGTAGGCATGCTGCTTAAACTCTTATGTGCAAGAGTCTACCCCAGAGAAAGGGAATTTAATTTTAGCGCAAGCATGTTTCGTTTTTGGAAAAGATGCAATTTCTTGTGAAAAATATCAACTTTAATGGCCAACTAGATGACTTATGAAAATACATAAAAGTGAAAACACATTGTTGGCTCCTCTCTCTGCAGCCTCCCCATGAGAAATGGGGCCAAGCCTCATTTAAAGTGCGGCGCCTGAGCCGTGTCGCTCGGTTCAGAAATGTGGGGCTTTAACCTGGTGGTTTCTTCCTGGAATGAGGCCGCTGCTAATGAGCCCGTTAGGACAAAGGTGAGTTCTAAATGAGCGGAAAGAAAAGTAAACAAGCCAGGTGACAAATTGCAAATAAGCGAACATCAAGTAGCCGAGATGGAGATTCTGTCCACGCATACAAACTCGCTCAGAAGAAAACCAGTGACTGTCAGTGTTGTAAAGAGTTGTTGAGGCTAGACTTTTTGTTTTGGAGACTCTTATAGCATGCAGGTGCTCTTTTCAAAGGCAGCCCTCTCCGCCGAGCACTTCTTGGCCCGCGCTGAATGTTGGGCTCCCAGGGTGTTTGTTTGGGTTCTGTTTTGTATGCTTAGTGTCTATGCCTGCTTGATACCTATTCTTCTTTTCTTCTGTTATTTAAGCGCACATTTTCTCAGAGAACGCCTGCAAAGGCTTTCCAAAACATACAGTATAACCTGCTCACAAAGAGCGTAGGTCAGTTTTTCCATTCACGAAAAGAAAAAGACGAAAAGCAACAGGAGACTTAGTTACAAGTTCGCAAGCCTTATATAGCCTTGTGAGCGGCCCAGAAAGAATTTATGCCGCCCGTAGTTCACTGCTATAAATCTATATGTTGCTGATGTCATAGCTCAGTCTCTGAAAAATTCAATTAATTTCCTCTTCAACCTGGTGTGTTAAGATCTCAATTAAAAATAGGTCATCAGTTTCACACTACATTTAAATCCTGTCCCTGATTTTGGCCCTCAATCCCTCATCATGTGTGTGTGTGTGTGTGTGTGTGAAATCATCAGTGTGTCAGATGGAGCCTGTTGTGCCAGGCAGCCGGGCAGCGGCGGTGCCACTCTGTGTGGTCAGGGCACAGTGTGTCCTCTCAGCTGCTGTTTCGAATTCACAACTAACTTGACAGCAGCATCCTCGCTCATTCACCGCAGCAGATGGTGGCGAGCTTGCTGTTTCGCGTGTGCGGTGTGTTTGCCCATTTCTTTTGGAGAGGCAGCTGTGGGAAGCAAAGCTTTGCCCGCTGCTGCGTCCAGCTTCGTGCACAGGCAACAAAGAGGAGGACAATTGAAATAAAACTCTGGAGTCTGAAAGATCAGAGAATCTCGAAAAAAAAAAAAAAAAAAAAAAGATGCTCGCACAACAAAGCTTGTGCAAAATCTCCCATATCACTCTATCATCCACAGAGGCCGAGGCCAGTTTCATCAGAGAGTAATCCTTGAGATTATATCCCTGCATGGTGGACAATGAGCATATTGTTGTGATCTTGTTGCCGTAATCCAGATCAGCACCATATGCAATAGACAGCAACTCTCTCTAGAGAGCTGCGGTGGTGAATAATACACTGTCCAGCCTTAGCACAGCAATCCATCTGCCACCGGCTCTCCGTCTCTCAAAATATCTCCGCTAGAATCAACTCTGAGGCAGCACATTCGAGCACACTCTCAATCTGTTTTTGTTCATTTTTATTCAGGATGATGCCAAAATGCAGCTACAAATTTCACTCAAAAAAGGACCTCAACCTGGTAAAGCCATTCAGGTCTCCCGGAGTCTAATAGGAATATGATTTCAATTTTGGTCATAACCTCGAGTGCACAGAGAGGAGATAGATTGGAAATGAGGATGGGGTGAAGCCATCTGTTTTGCGGTAGAATCAGAGAGACAAGAGGAAGAAACGTGGAGGAGCCGAGCGGGGACGCTGGAAGTCAGTCAAAGTTGGGGGGTGCGGAGAGAAGGTCTACATAATGACGTCATGCTAATTGCTGCGTGACACTCACAGTTATTCACGTTAACGGTCGGGGTAATTTAAGTCTAACGGTTATTAGCAACATTTTTAACCAATTTGAGAACGTTTTTACATTCAGACAGCGAACTTGAACACCGGCAAACCACAGGCAACAACACTGAAGTCAAGCACGAAAACTGCAAGATGACAAATGGCCTTCAAGTTGCACTGTACAGCGGCAGTAATTACACTTAACCCTGCATGGTGTAGCTGTGGCTGACGTGTTTGAACTCTCTCCAGGGGCTTTGTCTGACAGGTTGATCAGCGCCCTGACGTCTTTGGTTACTTTGATTCGGTGGGAAAAACTATAAACTCTCCAGAACACCTCAATGCGGTCGTGAGCAATCAGACAGCTCCGACCTGCTGTGAACTGCATCACTTTGCAGGAAGTATTATAAATAATAACATGAACGCGATAGTTAACGGATGATCAACTAAGTAAAACATCTTTCCTGCCACAAATGCTGGAGGACTGCATGTATATATATAGTAAAAAAGGGGGGAAACATTACAAGTTGAAACTTTTTTATTAACAGATGGTTTTCATTAGGCTTGATTTCAGGGGGGTTCTGCAGCCCCCTCAGAACCCTGCTTCCCGCGTCCGTGGAGCCGAGGCTCATAAAGAAACGACAGACTCAGGCCAAATTGTCAGTCAGTTAGTAGATGAGATATCATGCTAGCCAGACACGGTAGACAGGCGGGCAGCGTTGCCTGAGGAGGATTCCTACTATTTAATGTGCCTCTGCAACCCAGCTGATTCACCACTACACCATCCAGTCTAATAGGTTTTGTTCTGGTGAATCACTCCAGGTTTCCTTAATGGAAAAGCCAAACATACAGCTCTAACATTGGGTGACAAGGGCACCTTGGGTTTGCAGATGTTCACGCAGATGACAGATGGCGCCGGCATAGCTAAGGGAGCAACGGGAACGATGTCTGCGCCAGGCTGGTGCCACATGCACCCCCCCACCCCCCCTTTCATTCCCCCTTTGTAATGCACAGTCCCCCATCCCAAAAACCTCCAAAACGAGCGGCGTATAGCTGTTTGGATGTGGCTGTACATGTGTGTGAGTATCTATCTGAATGTCAAAGTGCACATGCAGTGACTCAGCAGCCCGTGGGCAGCGCTCAAGGGTCTGCAATGCAACTTGTGTCCAGTGTGCCTGGATCATCTTGCTCCAGGTTAAATCAGGTGGCAGCCTGGACCTTGTTCTCTTCAGTAACACAACTTTGTCACATGAGGAGGTCCCAGAAAGCTTCCATTCTCACACAGCACAAATGCAGTTTACAGCGAGTTTACCATTAAAACTACTAGTAATTTTGGGTCCTTGATCTCATACAGAGGCAGAAGAAAATGCAAGGGTCTCATAGCCAGCGGCCGTCAAATTTGCAGGTTAAAGTTTGAGGGTAAAGCCACATGTTCCAGGCAGGTAAAGGAAAGGAAAAAATCATTCTCTAATACTCACTCATTTGGCTGCTTGCATGATGTATTTTGTAGTGAATGAAATGTACCCTGTCCTCAGAAGTAATGCCCATTACTATAGTGGGTAGTCATCTAGTTTGCTGGATGTGCTAATGTTTGCAGACACACTATTTAATCCATTCCTTACACTTTTGCTTTAATATTTTTAATTTTGGGCTGGTGTTACTCTCTCACTATTGCTCTCACTACAGCCCCATGTACACCACTTCAGAGTGGTGAGAGTGCAAAAATCCAAAGTTGACAGTTTTGTCTGTACGTACCTCGTTACAGTCACTAAACTATGATTGGATAATTGCTGTAATGGAGAGGGGTTCAATGAATGGTTAATTTTGTTCTTAGACCCTGTGGCTTTGGGTGAATCTGGAAGATTCCACCCAATTAGCTCTGGTTCTTGAACAGTTCTGTTTCTCAGAACCTTGGTGCTTTCTAGCCCACGTTTGCACCAGTTTTGAGTGGGATTCATTGTAATCAAGGATGTGTCATTACAACAGCTGTAGAATATGACATGCACATTTTCGGTTCTTGCTTCAGGCCAAGGAAAACCGGCTGTTTTTTGGGAACCAAATTTTTGGGGTCCAAGTTAGTTTATTCTTGGTTGAAATGCTTCGAACGGTTCCATGTTGGTGGGAAAAGGATCATCACTAAGGTGGAAATCTCAAGGTGGCTCTGTTTGTGCCAACAAGGAAATGAAACTGTTAAAGTCATATTATCCTCTAACTGCTCTAGCAATGGTCACTACTCTGGTAATTTGGCAGCAGAAAAGCATATTCAGTGCTTCTGGCAGGAGATTTCATAGACACCAATGACATTTTACAACAATGCCAACTAGAAGTGCAAACAGTAATAGCTCTGTTAACCAAGTGATAGCAGTAGCACTTATAGTCTGACTGTATCAGTGGAGAAAGCCTCGTGATTAGATCATTTGGTGCCAATGTGCAGAATGAGACATTCAGTGCGGCACTCAGGCATTTTGTGTCAGATGAGAGCAACAATACTGCTGCATTAGTATAATGTGGAATAATCTCTCACTTCAGACTCAACTGAGATCTACCAGTAAAAAGAGGAGTTTTATTTAAGCATCAGCTCATCGTGCAGACAGATTACGAGCCCTGGAACCGCAGGAAGCCACAGAGAAGGGGAGGATGGCTGTGAACAGGTAGGGCTGATAATTACCTCCATTCATCTTCACCGGACCCCAGCACTGTTTTATGAAGGTGCATCTGAGTGCAGGCCCGCGTTTGATGAATCTCCCCTTAAAATTAGCAGTCACTGGTGGATCGAGAGCCTCCATCAGTCCGTATGCTCCCATTCATCATCTCATTAGGACCCTGGGCTGGGCTGCACAGGCCTGAGGACTCCCAAAGAGAAGGGAGAGACTATGAGCTCCATCAAAGCTAAACATTTTGGATATGTTGTCGCTGTTTACAAATCTGTCAAATCGGGCATTTTTTATAAACTGCAATCTGTTTAATTCCCAAGGCCATTTGATCATTTGTAGGAAAAAACCTTAATGTATCAGGGGCAGACAGTGGCACAGTTGTTTACTACCGCGGGAATCCAGAGCCATTACAGACTGGGAACAAATGCCAAATCTTTATGTAAACCCAGCGTGTGTGTATGCTTATAGAAATGCCTTCCTCTTCAGGTGTTTACATGAATGTGAGATATAAAGATTTGCGATGCAAGATAATTTCGCTAAAATGTTACAGCCATTATGTAGCAGGAAATGCAGTGGGAGTCCAGGGAGTCCCAGCTTGCCTTTTTTTTTCTACTGCACTCTTTGCTGCAAAGTGAGCAGAAATAAAAGCTCTCTGGTGGTTACTCTGCTCCGCTCCCCTCTTCTCTCCATCACCCCTCCGCCCAGGTGGATGAAACCTTCAGAAGGCCTCAGCCACCCCAGCGTTTTTTTCCCACAACTTCAGTGTAGAATGCAGCAGGGCACTAAAACACCACCCCCTCACTCCAACTCGCTCAAAACCCCCCGTCGCGCTCCAAACGCATCACTAGCTGGATCTCCATGTGGTACATCCATTACAGTAAAATACTCCTCACTGCTCCCCACTGAAAGCTCACCATCCTCCTCTGCCCTCCGCTTTCCCTCGCACACACATCAGCCCCTCCACCACCACCACCTAAACTCCACCACCCCAGCCCCCTTCATAAGACCGCTTACGCCGGCAGTTCTGAATTGGGCTATGTCCAAGTTTCACATTAGCTGGGGTGGGGGGGGGCGGTTGGGGTGTTTAAAAAGCAGCCTGCGGAGAGCTGCAAGAGGGATCACAGCCGTGACTTAGGCTCCAGTTAAAAAAAAAATCTGCACGACTACAGTCCTTTTTACTTTGTTGTGACCATGATGGCCTTTTTGGAACCGCAAATTGAGAAATCAGTAATGCCATACATATGTGCAGAGTTAACATGTTGGAGGAGGAAGCTTAAGTTATCTATGGGAAATTTATATCCCTCTTGCCAAGGATAACATTAGTTACCTTTGGATTATTCATTTATGTGTGATTTCTGCAGAAAGCTCTAATTTATCACCAGCGCTGCAGGGACTCGTCTTACCATAGAGGCTTTTTTTTGTCCTTTTTTTCTCTTATTTTGCGCAGTAAAGCCACAGTCTGATGTCATTACCAGGAAATAGAGATATTTTGGGGCTCAGCTCTCTTTTATTTGGATTTTGTCCTCATCCCTTGTTCAGGGGAACTGCTGACAAATGTAATTCCTGGTCCAAAATTTTGAGCAAAACCCTATCATTGTTGAAGGCCAACAAAAGAGTGGTTCATTTAGACTCAATTTATTATGATTTCTTCTTTGTGTCAACAAATAGTAACAGTGGCTTGGCAAATTGCTTCATAGGAAAGACAACGCTAAACCTTGGCTCTCACTCACTTTCACTCTCTCCCTCTGTGTGCGTGTGAGAGAGAGAAAGATCAAATGACAGTTTATTAGAAATATACCTTTTTGGTGCAGTTCATTACGGAGTTCACAGAAGCCAAAATTACGATTTCTGCATGGCGTCCTACTTAAGTACCTAAAGCACAGCTGCACCACTTGTAAAATCATGAACTGTAATAACAGGATTAAATGGGTGCAGTGAGGCAAAGGTCAGTGACATGAGACTTCAGTTCCAGTCATTTAAGCATGAATTTTGCATGTGTTTATAAGAATGTGGAGGCTGTTAAAATTTAATTAGACGCCCCACATTGATGGCCAACGACGGTGCTTTTATTTAAGGTGCGCTGTAAAGGGCATACAATGACAGAAAAGTCAAGAATGAAGCTATGGCTGCAACTAAGTACTATGATGCCCATCATTTCCTCAGTTGATGGATTATTCAATTGGTTGATACAATGTCAGAAAATACTGAAAACTCTTTGACAAATTCCTGGAGCCAAAGGTGATTTTCAATGTTGTGTTTTCAGTCTACAATTCAATGATAGTTTAATTTACATTTATACAAAGGAGATAAGCAGCAAATCATCACAATAAATAAGATCAAACAAGCACATTTTTTGCCATTTTTGCCCAAAACCTAGGAAGGAATCTAAATGATTCTATTATCAAAATGATAAATATTTATATCATCAGCACTTCTGGTCAAACATAAAAAATAAGCTTTAAAAAAGCTACATACAAATTTAACTGAAATAATCAGCTTATTAACTTCCAAGTCCTTCATTTTTAAATTGTGGTAGTTACTTTTCATATTTGAACCTTCAAAGGTAACTTAGTCCTATTCCTGGCACCATAGACCCAAAATGAACAGGTACCAATGTTGCTATTAAATCCCACTAAGCCCATGTTGGCAACACCAGCCCTAGTCTAGTGTGCACAAGCGTCCCCCTGTTAAGGCGGTCTTTGACATTCTGAGGTGTTCTCTTGTTCTGAAAAATATCTGCTGCACTGAGTTGTATTTGTTCGACCTTCAAGGGTAAGCACTTGATCTCTTGTGAAACTGTTTGCCAACCTGTGCTACTTCTTTAAGCCCAACACAACCCTGACTAACCTCTTTGGAGAGATCTTGTCTTTCAGTAACCAGATGTGGTCTTGCACATCTGACCAACATTGGAAACTAAGTGTAGAGTTGTGCCACTTAGAGAATACCAAAACTCTGAGTAGATACTCTGTACCACAACTACTCATTACATTCAAAACAAATGTACCTCTCTATGCAATTTAAATGCATCTGTATAAATAGATGTAATATCAAGACTCATAATTCAGGTGAGCACGTTCTATATAACTTCCCTAAACATGTATTAATACACCAGCCATCCCTCCTACTCACATACTCACTCAGAAATAGACCTGTCATCTTGCCACCATCCCCTTATCGTCTAACTGCTAACAAGCCTATTTGCCTGTGACTGACGTTGATGTGATCCCTAAAGCCCCGGGCTTGGCACCAGATCGCTCCTAAGCCAAATTAAGCCTCTGTCATGCCCACCCCCACCTCCAGCCTAGTGCTACCCCTGCCATGGGAACCCTAAATCTTTAATGACGATGGAGAGCTCCGCGCGCTCCCACGACACAAAAGCGATGACATCTGTGTCTGTAAGTGCTGCACTCCAGAGCAACCCTATTTGTTCTATCTCCGCTTCTTGAAAAGAAATCAAACATAAAAGTTGAGGGAGCGCTGAGGAAGGAGGAGGTGGAGCTAAGGAGGTTAAAACAAAAGATCCTCTCTTTCAAAGAAGAGTTATTTCCCTGCCCAGCGGTCCTTAAATGTTCAAAGAAGGTGTTAAAAGAGTCTCCGCTCCCCTTCTTGCTCTGGCGCTCTGGACACGGCCCACCTGCTCACAACTACTTCCAAGTCAACGGGGATGTTTAGTGAAAAACATCCACACTGAACTTAACTCTTGAAAGTCAACGAGGGTGCCTTTGAAAGTGATTGATTTACCAGCTATGGACCTCTCGACATTTGGCACGACACAGTTTGCCAAGTTCACAGTACAGCACAGTGAATCAAAGAGAAATATGCTCTTATGAAATACTTTAAAATGTCTGAAACTGGTATGATTTTATAAAAACCACAAAGAGAAAGATCCTTTGTTTTGTTATACTGCCACAAAGATCTGAAACGTAATCTTAAACTGTGTAAGATTTGCACATCCAACCACCTTAAAAGCTGAAAAACTTTTTCATATAATCTGGCTCAGACACCATTAACCATCTTGCACTCGAAGCATTCAGTTGCCCTCATTTCTGAATTCCATCACAATGTCCATCACAATTCTTCACATGATATTAAAAAAGGAGCAAATTTGAAAGGAAGGAAATAGCGAATGGTTCGTAATTTTTGCTTGGAAAATGACAAGCAATATAACAATCAACATGTTGGTCATATAATTGTGTCTTTTGATTAATTGATTCAGCACTACTTTTATCTTTTTGAACTCATTTATGCCACAGGCTGACTTGCCAAGCCATGTCTTTTATGCCATCATTTATGCCATTCATTTAAACCGCTGCCTTTTGTAATAAGTTTCCTTATTATTTCCTTAATGTATTTCCTTTGTTTATTTTAGTAACACATTGCCCGCTCAACAATACGGCCTAACCAAACATTTCAAACTGTACAACCATACCAGAACCAGAGCGCATGGAGGACCCACCTGCCACGACGAACAGGCACTGCCGCAGACACCTCTGTCTTCCTCCGGGTCCTTCTTGTGGGAGAAGCAAGATGGCGGCGTCCATGTTGTGCAGGAGGACGGTGGCGTTGTGTAGGACGTTAAAGGGAATTTCATCGTCAAAAACTGTGCTTTCTGCCAATTCTCAAAGCGGACTTCTATTGCAGACAGCGTCCTACAACCCCAAACCTTTAAAGCGGAACCTCAGTGAGCCGTACATCCCAGACAAGGACAGCGAGAAGACGCCGGAGTGGCAGAAGACGGCCCGCTACGACTCCAAGCTGTACGGACGCTACGGCTCGGCGTCGGGCATCGATCCTGCGTCGCTGTGGCCCAGCCATGAGCAGCTGGACAAGATCATCGCGGAGGAAAACGAGTGGCATCCTCCGTTAGAAGTGATGCTGAAGAACATCGAGGCCAAGGAGAAGGAGGAAACCCAAAAGCGTTTGGCAAAGTGAGTAACGTTAATGCTAATGTGGCTAACGACAGTGCGTCCATTATCGGACAGGTAGTTTAATAGACTATGTTTACCCCCTTTTCAGTTCTGTGTCAGCACGAATTTTGCCTATCAGGATGTATTAGGTTTCATATATTACCCTGGTAAACATGTGTGAGGCACGGAATACAGGGGAACATAACCAGCAGCAAATACAGGGAGATATTTCATCCATTAACATTGAAATCACTAGTACCTTCTGATGGAAATGAAGGGCGATAGATGAGAGCTAATTTCAGATAAGTCCTTAACTGAACTTCATACTGATTAGCCCTGATGTTTTATTCATCTACAACTAAAATATGTGAGTATTCAAAACTCTTATCATAAATATATTTTACAACCACCCCCCTTTGATAACTCTCATGTATAGGTATAGGAAGAAAAAATTAAAGGGCTACTCCAGCATTTTAGTGTTGCGCCTCAATATATATTCATAAGAGAGAGGTTTAAAAGGCTGTCAAAATAAGACCAGCAGAGAGATCCTGACTTCTGTTCTCCAGTATGGATCAGTTTCCAAAAAATGCTGAATCCTATGTTTCTCCTTAGGCAACTGCATAGTATTATTAGTGTAAGCTGGAATCAACATACAGAGCAGTTTACCTCATTTGTATCTTTAGAGCAATTTGCATTTTTAACCTTATCTCACTTCACTTCCAGCTTTTCTTGTTGTAGCTGATTCATCTGCTTAAAATTTGAATTGCTTCATTAAAGTGTTTGTCTGTGTTTTCTTACAGTCTGTTTTGTAAATTGGGTCTCTACCTCAGGGTGTTTACAAATTAAAATAAAGATTGATAATTAGATTGGCTGTAGGGCTGCATCTAATCATTACTTTATTGATCAATCTGCAGGTATTTTGATGATAGCTTTATTCTACAAAATGCCAGGACATGTCCTTCAGTTTCCCAAAGTCCAAGGTGGTGTCTTCAAATGTCCTGATTTGTGTCCAAGACCCAACGACATTAAGTTTATGTTCATATTAAATGGAAGAAAGCAGCAAATCTTTTTAAATGAGAAGCTGCAACCAGATTATTTTATTTAGTTTTTTAAAAAGTAAACAGTAATTATAGATAACGGAGTTTGTGTGTGTGTGTGTGTGTGTGTGTGTGTGTGTGTGTGTGTGTGTGTGTGTGTGTGTGCGCGCGCGCGCGCGTTCGCGCATGTCTATATGATGTGTGCACGTTAGTATGTGTGTTTTATATTTCTGATTTTTTTTTTTAATTGTAATTTTAATATGGACTGGGAGACTTGGCTTGAGCTAAAAGAGATCCACATAAACACACAAGCAAGAGGACAAATCAGAGGATCAAGTTATTACAATCCGTACCAAATTTCATGGCAATCCACAGTTTCAGAGTAATCCAATAGCTGTTGTGACCTATCACAAACCACATTAACATCTGTTATACTAATCTTTTCCATTTCCACCACAGAGAGAAACTCATAGCAGCTAACATGGCCCAAATGCCCAAGATGATAGCTGACTGGCGCAGAGAAAAGCACGAAGCCAAACGCAAGCTGAAGGAGGAGAAGACCCGCCGTACAAAGTTGCTGGCAGAGGCCAGAGAGCGTTTTGGCTATGCAGTGGACCCCCGCTCACCCAAGTTCTTGGAAATGGTTGCTGAAATAGAAAAGGAAGAGAAAAAGAAGAAGAAACTAATGAAACGCAGACTGAAAGAGGAGCAGGCAGCAGCCCCTGTCACACCTCCTGCTGCCTCCTCGTAGTCTTGGACTGAGTCAGACACAAATAACTGTTGGGCCTTGGTCTGTGTGTATTTAATGAGATGGGAGATATTCAGTGGGACAGCTGTTTTAGAGTCATGGAATAACAGGTTAGTCCTTGGTTTGTGTTACCTGACTCTGTAATGACCTGGATTAAAGAAGACTTCATCCATGTTTTTCTTTTGTACAAAAACTTGATCCAGAGTTGTTTCCCTTACTTGTAGAGCATATGTTAAATTTTCATGAGCTATGTATTTAGCCGTCACTAAAATAAATTAATCTCTGTACAGATGGCATTTTGTCATGTTTTTAAAGGAAGAAGATAAATACTACAAGATGACAAACCGCAGAAGAAGGCAAAATGTTGGTGTAATTTAAGACAACATGCAGATGTTCATTTTTAGAATTTATTTGTGCAAAAATAATTTTATACATTCAGAGGTTTTTAGAAAGTGAACACACTGATGCAGATCTGCCTAAATACTGAATCTGATTAAAGACACAAGGTGAAAGTGTGAAACAGCACTAAACAGCTTTCACCTCTTTAGTATCCTGCTGTATTGCAACCATACAGAATGGGACAAATGGTGCACAGAATAATGGCTGCTGAGTGTGGGTCATACATTTCTTCAAGTCACTTCACTATTTGTAAATTCGCTTTTTTAAAAATATTTTGTATCGAATGTTGATGCAATCATTTATCATTATTCCCAAACTGGACAGTATGCCAAGGTTACTTAATTATGTAATAATCATATGGAGCTTTCAATGCAGTCATTACACATTTCATTAAGTCATAAAAATTCTTACATTTGATATTTATAGTGGCTTTCAATCACTTGTTGATTAAAATAGTGTTCTTTAATTTTTAATGTAAATAAAAACATTGTCCATAAAATAAAACATCTCCTATATATACACAATGCCCCTCCGTTCAAAATGTCAAACTCAACTTGACACTTCAATGTTCTTGGAAGCTAGTCAGAGAAGGATGGGCTCCTGTAAATAACCCTGTAAACAGGATTGTCCAGTCATATGTTGGTGAAGACAGTGGCACAAAAATGGCTGAAAAGGAGATAAAATACCCAGTATTCGCTTATTTAGAATGGTTAAAACTGTCAAGCTAAAATCACCATAACTGAGGAAAATGGAGAGCCCAGTCAGAAGAACTGTTACAATCATGAGGAAATGTCTTCCTACAGATGAGTGTCTTCCTCTTCACCGGGGTCAGCCTTGAGTTTGGCCAGAGCAGCATGTATCCTGAACTGTGTGCGAGACTCCATCGAGTATTCTTTGTAGTTTTGTCTGCAAGTCAAAAACAGAAGAGGTGGTCCCGTAGTGACAGCAAAGGGGAGTTATGCCATCATCCAAAGTGTCAGATGAAATGAGACAAGTATTGGTGTTCGATTTCTTAACACCACCTACATATAAACAGCTGCAGTTAAATTACATATGCTTTCCACATTTTAATATATTGTTCACATTTTGTTTTTTGTGAATTAATTCTAGATGTATATCCAAAGGGTGCATATTAAATATGTGCAGTGAAAATATGGACAGCCTTTAAGGCCTTTATGTAATAGGCAGAGAGCGACCTCTAGTGTTCCTGTAGAGACTATACACTGAGCAACCAGGCAGACAAAACCCCCCGTACACTGAAGTACTATCCTGTCCGAACAGTCCTCTAATAAAGACTGTTAGTTGCAATAAATAAAGACAAAAACAGTATTCAGTAAAAGTATTGTCCCCTGTGAATGATATGATTTTATCTGACATCATTAGATTATTCAAACTGATGCATCAGTGTGCAAGCAGCATGTTGATGTCATAGCCGCTGGTCTGCTACAAATCTGTATTTATCTTTTGGACTTTTCTCTGATCTTTCATTTTTCGTGAAATACTGAATAATTTGACCAAGTACTGAAACAAAACAACATGAGGTTTAGAGGGGAAAACATTCTTTGGTATAACTTATGACAAATCATACACATGTGAAACAAGACAAAGGGCCTGAACTAGACACAGATTTTTTTTGTAATGGCTTTATATTGTATTTTAGAAGCTGATCATATATATTTAACATGAAGTGTTATGTTGAAGCCAGTAACTGTAGATGTCAAATAAATATAGTGCAGCAAAAAGTACACTACAGTTCTGTAGTGTAAATGTAGTGAAAAAATAGTAAAAACTCAAATGAAGTAAAAGTACCTCAAATGTTTACCACAGTACAGCACTTGAGTTAATGTACTTAGTTATATTCTATAAGGGCTGAGATTTCTGCCCCAAAAATGACTGGAAACCTCACATCACATTTTTGATCATTCGGCTGTGTTAATTACTGTTAATGTTTTATATTACAAAATAAAAATGTATACCTCACTGTAATTAGTCATGCAGAGAATTCAAATGCATCAATGAAGCTGTTATAAAAGGAATAACTTACTTGGCCTTGTGCAGCAGTTTAATAGCCTCGTCTTTTCTGCCTTGGTCTATGTAGAGCAGACTGAGCTCCACCAGAGAGTTGGGCACCAGATAGTGGTCAAACCTGAGCTTCTTTTCACTGAGCACACACACACAGAGAAGGTGGATCAACTGTCACTGTCAGAGTTACATTTTACACATTTGTTTGGTCAATGCCCTGTACTATACTGTGACATCCTCAGTGAGCCTGCGGAAGAATTGTTTCTCCATATGAAGGCTCGAATAACATTAGAAATTAATAAAGAAACTTGTTTCCTAACAGTCATAAACGGTCACTGCCAGTTTGACTTAAAGTAATGTCAATCTTGACTACTGTGTAAACATTAATTGTGACCTGATGGGTGAGTTGAGGGAAGTTTGTAATTGCTAGGCAAACATTGTATTGTCAATATTAAATATTGACAATGCAATGAGAGCTGCTCTTAGATAGTTATTTAAATGACAGTCAGGAAAAGTAGCTTCAGTTAAGATTTGAGAGGAGCTAAGCAAACATTAAACTCTTTAAGATTATTTTGGACCTGATTATGATTTTAATTCTTGTTGCGTGAATGATGAAATTTGAAAATTTAAGTCATTTTCTGGCCCTAATTCAACATAACACATGATCAGTGTGTGTTTATCAATGTTGCCAAAAATTCCATCCAGGTTTCTATTTCCAGATTTGTAATAGCTGGCCTGTACTTGAGATGAATCCAGTGGTGCTCACCTGGAAAAGACTTTGTTGAAGCATTCCTCAGCGGCCTGGAGCAGACCCTTGTTCTTCAAACACAGGCCCATCAGCAGGTGGATCACACAGCGGTCATCCACTGAATACTCATTTTCTGTGGACGAGGGAGCATGTGTCATGTGATGTCATTTTGTCTACAGTCTGTTTTTTAATCTTAGGTGAGAGGGGGCTGTTTTGACATATGGTTTGGGATAACTTATACTACCAGGAGACTCCAGCAGGACACGCTCTGCCTCCACCAAAGTCTGAATCATGCCTTCAGTCAGCTCGGGTCGTTTGCTGATCATACTGAAGCCATTCCACATGTACATCATCTCCTGTAATGATACAGTGAATAGTGTCTGAGGGTTCTGTGGGTCACACACACACTGCCTGTTGTGTGAGGTTTTTTGAAGCCTTACCAGCGCTGGCACTGGTAGCTTGATTGGGTGAGGGGCCTTGTAGCGTCTGGCCTTACGGATAGCAAACTTCTCAGTCGGGGGAGACTTCCCTGCTATCTTCTGCTTAAAGGTGGGCACTTTTCTAAAGATACACAAGACAAAAAAGAAAGTGGACATGGGGTCAGAATTAGGGAGAAAAAGCTTCATTTATACATTTCTGGACACTTGGGGGCAGCGTAACAAACTGTAAAGTGACATACTGTATATTACCTTACACACAAATATGTTAATATGTATTAGTTAACATATTTGGCTACAATTACATAGCAACATCACCATTAATTTGGAGTTGTATCTCTCTCCACCTTAAATGACTTTAAGTCCAACATTCACTTGTTTTTTCTTTTTTTTTTTTAGCTCCGTTTTGGTTTCCACTAACTCATGAGTGTCATTTCTGACTCTAGCCCTGAAGGCTCCACTCTGTTCACCAGCTAGTTCAGCTTTCACACCACAAACACCAGCTGCTGCTGAGAACAAGGCTGAGAGTGGTGAGACTGAACCAGAACCTCAAAACCAAAACAATGAGCTGAAAGACACTACAACACATCGTTATTTGATCCATTGCTAATATAACAACACTGATGAGTATTGCTTTAATAATGCATTCATGTATGTAGTTAGACAATCTGGTGCATATTCATTCCTCTGGAGCACTGGTTGTGCATGTTCTCAAAAATTAACACTGCATCTCTGCAATTAGCAATTAAGCTCATGAACAGTGGCTGGATATCAGGATATAAAGTGAGGTCAGCAGCAGACTCTGAAGACACGACAACAACAATGGCAAAACGTTTTGAGAGCAAGTTCTCTGCTGTCATCTCAACATGTTGTTTATGTTGTGTAAAACTTTGTCCTTAGCAGATACACTTTTTAATCCTCCAGGTTCATACATCATGCAGACAAATGTGAACAATGCCACTCGCCTTACAGCTGCTTGTCTACATACACGCACACACACTGGTAAAATGCAAGTGTTGCCTTGGGACAATAGCAGCGTGTTTCTGATATAAAACTTGGAAAAATTAGAGTGTCTGTTTACCTAAAGAGCTGTACCTCGTCCTCCCCAAAAGGCCTGGCCTCGTCTTTAGGCAGCATGCTGAGGTAGGCAGCTTTCATGTAAACATACATGGCCTGACAGAGAGAAACAAAGAGACAGAGTCACCCATTTTACTGATGATGTTTGACAAGATCGAGACACACCTTTGTACCGAGAAACCATCCAACTCAATCTGTTCTGAACTCGGTTGGCCTGTCTTGCGTTCTGTACCTTGGACCAGCGGCTCTCCTGACTCAGCAGGTCGGCGTAGAAGTACGCCATCTTCCATGCTCGCTTGTAGGTGAAGCACCACATCAGCTCCCAGTAACACATGTGGTGGAACTGCTTCCACGCCTGCTGGGCCTTGCAGCCATCTTCAAAGAGCGCCACTGCCTGGTAGCACAGTGACATCACATCAGATGGAAAATTAATAAGGACATGTAACAGTGACGCTGCCTTTGTGGTATGTTGTGTACTAAATATTAACATTAATCCCCTGTAGCTCAGGGGCTAAAACACGGAATTAATTTTACGACAGCAACAGAAGTATTCATGTTTCTCTCACTGCAATCACCCACAATTATGTAAGGTTTGTGAGAGCACAATACTCTACTAAATATATTAAATGTAAAGGAAATAAAACATAAGTCATCATTCTTTCAAATCATGAAACATTTTATAAAACAGACCTCATCAATGTTCCCCTTGATCTCTTCAGTCCTGCCTGCAAAGAAGAGGAATATTGCTCCCTGTTCAGAAGAGAAAATATTACATAAAATTCAATTTGAATACCTACTGTACCGCAATTACTCTTGGCAGTGTTTAAACAAGACATTCCCATCTTTGGCTTGGTACACATTGTGTGAGGGCTTGAAGTTTGTTCTCTGGGATGGGCAGGCATGTGTGTAAAAGGTGGAGTGGAAGCAGGGATTGTGAATTTGCAAGAAGTGAGTCAGGTGGAGTGGTAGCACAGAGGTGTGGGAGGGCACTTAAAACAAGGCAAGATGGTGCAAGGATTCAGGGTGCAGAGGGGGCTGAGTGAGCGGAAGGTGGAGCGAGTGTCAGATGGAAGTAATCAGGGTGGGGATGATTTTGAGTGTTTGACTGGATGATAGACAGGAAAGAGAAATTATGTAAGTGGAAGGTGGGATTTTTAAGAAAGATGTCAAATGAGATGAGTAAAAATAGGAAGATTAAAGGATCATGGTTTAAAGGGATTAAAGGGTCAGAGCAGACTCTATCTGCTCAGGAGACTGAGGTCTTTTGGAGTACAAGGGGCACTCCTGAAGACCTTCTATGACTCTGTTGTTGCATCAGCCCTTTTCTATGGAGTTACATGCTGGGGCAGCAGCATTTCAGCTGCGGACAGGAACAGATTGGACAAAATCATCAAGAAGGCCAGCTCTGCACTGGGTTGCTCCCTGGACCCAGTGGAGGTGGTGGGAGAGAGGAGGATGATGGCCAAGCTGGCATCCATGTTGGAGAATGACTCCCACCCCCTGCAGGACACTTTAACAGCTCTGGAGAGCTCCTTCAGCGACAGACTGCTTCACCCAAAGTGTGTGAAGGAGCGATATCGCAGGCCTTTCCTTCCTACAGCTGTTAGACTGTATAACCAGCACTGCTCCCAACAGACCATGGACCATATACTGTTCTTCAGTACACTTGTGCAATACTTGACCAAGTCAATGTGCAATATTCTGTATTTAGTAGATAATATTTAATATTCCATATCTAGGCTGTCATTTCTTACCTCAGTTTAGGCCCATTTACTGGTCATATATTTTATACTGGTCATATATTTTTATATTTCATATCCATACTCAAAAGTGTAAATAAGTAATTTGAACTTGTGTATACCTCCATTTTTAGACTGTTATTTGTTCTTAATATTCAACTGCTGCTATCCCCTGTGCTGCTGTGACATGTGAATTTCCCCACTGTGGGACGAATAAAGGCTTATCTTATCTTATCTTATCTAGGAACAATGACGAGAAGACATTTAGGTGGCAGAGAAAAGAGAACACAAGTTTGAATGAGGACTCAGTCTGAATTAATTTACAATAAAGGAAAAGTCTGGGTTATCACAACTTGGATTGATATTTTTGGAGATTTGGCCATCATTTCTACCAATTATGATTAACACTGTACTAACTTTGACCACTCAAACTAATTGCTAATATGTGGGAAACATGGGGACATCGCTAATACAAAGTCTGATGGGGCAAGAAAACGAGGAAACGACCAGACAGACTGTAAACACACAAGGTGCTAAACCACTTTAGTAATCCCTCATTGCACAAGAAAACTGTGTATGATCATAAAAATGGCAAGCACGGTAGGTCAAACTCGTATCAGGAAGTACCCTTGTCTGACTTTTTGTTTGCCACATAAATAAGATCAAACTTGTGATAAACCAGAATTATCCTCTAATTTTAAATGCTATATTATTGGATTACATAAAGCTATGCTCATGACATCAGTCTGTGAGGCGACACTTGCAGCTGAATAGCACCTTTTTTACCAAACATAAGGTCTAAAGTGTTTCCTAGAAAGTGATTTATTCCGTAAACAGATGATCCTTATTCATCTTATTCACCTAACACTCACCCGCGGATAGCGGAGCCGGAAAGGTTTCAGCATCTTTTCAGCTTCAGCCACCTCTCCCTCACCTGTCCCTGAGAGGAGAGAACAGATATCATATGACATGATTAATCATACATAAATCTTCCTGTATTAAATGTGAAATTCAGTTCCTTCATCATCTGAATCTTGGATGCATATCATGCGTGGATGTGGTGCTACCTAGTATGAACGTGAGGAAGGTGTAGTAGCAGAGCAGCAGCAGAGCGCACAGCATGGAGCGCAGATTCATCCCTGTTGCACCATCACACAGTAGGGACAGACCATATTCCTAAAACAGGACCACATATATAGAATAAGTGTGTGAGTTAATGAGTGAAATCATTACGGAAGAAATGTATACATCACCTTATCTCCAGAGAAGCCTGCAAACTCCAGAACTTTGAGTATCCGTGGGGGAAACAGAGAGAGTGTCTGTAAAGAAAGAAGACCTGATAATCTATATGATACAAACACATGATACAACAGATGGTGTTTAAAGATTTTTTTCATGACGTACCAGATTAAACGCCCCCATTCCAAATGATATTCCTCCCTCTAAGTGAACGTGGCTCGGTCCTTTGAGACAGTTTTGAGATTTTACGAAGGAATGTAGTTCTCTGGATGATGAAAGGCAACTATGTCAATTATTTAACACAGTTCAGCATTAGAAACTAATACTCATCATTACACTAATAATGTAATGACATGTGACTATGTACATCCTACATTTCCCATAATGCAACTCAATAGCATCTTTTTTTATCCCCATTTTTAAAATGCCACACTCCTAGTTTGTAACAGAGGCTCTTCATTAATTAACGGAGTCTCCAAGTCCAAGTGAAGATAACCCTGATGACATCACTATGACATCATCTGGGCTAGTTTTCAGAAGATCCACTCCAAATAGAATATACATAATATAGAATAGAATACAGAAATTTTTTCCACATGCTTCATAGTTCTCCGAATGACGAGAAAACTGATATTCATCAATAAAATGGGTGGCGTTGACTTTAATGATAATCATACAAACTTTTACACCCTTAGTGTTAACATTACACACAACTGACGTTCAATAAATATACACCCTGCCTGTCTTTCTGTACTTACTTGTAAATTAAATAACTGTTTCGTACTTTGATCCCTCCTTTGATGAAACTCACCATGTTCTCATCCTGCAAAATGAACAATAAATACATAAATAGGGTGGAATGATAACATGTATTTAATGCACATATTTGAACTGGGGTGCTTGGACTAGATTCCATTCAAATACCACAAATTCAAAATAAGCATAACTTTCATGCCATATATTCATTATACTCTTTCTAAATTGTTAGAATCCAGGAACTCTGGTGTGCTGTTAGCAGCATTTACACATATATCAAGCTATGCAGTTCATGTGTTTCGAAAAAAAAGCTTTCAAGCCCACTGCACCTGGAGGAAGGTGAGAGCAGCTCTTTGGAGTTGGCACTCTGCATAACACACTTCAGCATGAAGCTGCACTGCAAAAACACATCCATCCATCCATCCATATACGTGTACACACAGAGACACACACACAGACAGACAGACAGACACACACACACACACACACACATTAAGTAAGAAGAAACATACAATGATCATAGTCAACCAGCAGCAGAGCTAGAAATCCAGCCCCAAATGTTACAATATGGTTAATCTACCAGACAAGAGCTTCCAGTCTTAATCTTCCTCGCCTTTTTGTCTTCTAAATGAGTACGTCGCATTTGATGAGTTTCTTAGATCCTGCATTTGAGTTTCTTAGATCCTGCATTTGCTAAATTTGGCATACCTTGTTTAAGTGTGGATCGTTTCCTTGCAACTTCATCAGGTGCTTGTACCAATCAATATGTAAAAAATACATCCTAATCCATGGCGTACCCCAGGCATTAATGCAGGGACAACTTCTCTTCATTGTCCCTTTTCTAAATGTTTCCACCATCACTAATATCCTGGCAATGCTTAAAGGTCCAGTGTGTGATTGCGAGGGGTCTACGGGCAGTTTTTATTCATGTATGACCACTTGAAACTAAGAATCGCTGTGTGTCCTTGAATGAACCTTTTTTCATCTATATAGGGAACGGGTCCTCTTCTACAGAGTTGCACCGCCATGTTTTCACAATAGAATGGACAAACAAAAAACTGGTTCCTGATAGATCCAGTCAGGTTTTTAAGTTCCCTGAGGGCTACCGTGGGTTCTCCTTCACGCCTGGAAGGGGATGGTGAGGCGAGGGATGTTCAGTCTCCAACCTCAACGTCAGATGTAACTAAAATCTACACAGCTTATCTTTAAGTATTTCTGGCCACGCTGATGGCATGTCCCTGCAGATGGTGATACCGGTCTGTTGGCCAGTTGGTCTTATGCTTCGATTCCACCAGGTTTATGATGGTGTGTCTGTTGCACAGGTTGTTCTGTCATCCCTGTGACTTCATATGTGCCTAGGTACAGTTTCACAGATCTGTTTTCTCTATGGATGTTGAATGTCAGTGGAAAGCTAAGAATCTGATGACAATTCCAAGATAATTACCACTGACCTTTATAGAAAATATAGGCAAAAAATTATGCTTATATACTGTATTCCACATTTCCCCACTGCATTAAACCTCTTTGGATGGATATATAACTTAGTGAGATCTCCTTTTACCTTCAGTGAGTGATTCCCCAACTGACTTGTTAGAGAATCCTGGGGATTTCCGGCGAAACCTGAAACACAAAACATAATTTCTGTATCAACAAAAGACATGGGGTTACTATTCCCGCTAACCACTACTTTTCTCACACAGCAATCATCCAACAATTTCATGTGCCCATTTTTCCTCTATCTTAACAGCTGCTATAATGGCTACTTGCATGCAAATACAGTCAAATTGGTAGCAAGGTCTGAAACAGGCTATGGAAATACACTCATATAAATTTATGGCTCACACACTGTAGAAGTAGCAGCACATTGGAGAATAAAGTAAGGTGTTTTATAAGATATGAGTGTTTTTAATGCCAGTCTATGAAATGAGTAAAATGCTGAATTGAGATAAATAAAAAAACTATATTCAAGAGACCTCCTGACCTCTGGCAGACTTCTTGGGCACTCTTCATGGTATTTCCTGCATTGCTGATGTCATCATGCTGGAAAGTCATCATGGCCTGCATTTCCAGCACTGTGGCGTAGATAAGAGCATGGTACATACTCTCATTCACTCTATACAGGAAACATGGAGTCGCAGGATCAACATCGCAAACAGCATATTAGTTAGCAAACATTATTTATTGTCAGAAGGAGAGCTACTGTATAAGCCAGGCATTTTCCTGTGGAGAAAAGATAAGAGTAAATATCAGGTTCTCTTTATTCCTCCTATCTCCTCTACCATTCCAGCCTGTCTTGTGCACAGTGTTTATTTTGCTGGGCTGCCTCTGTTGGCTGTTGAATCAGTCAGACCTTGGGCGTCAGCTTCAGCAAACACCTCATATCCTGGAGAGCTGAAGCCTTGCAGGGCAACCCTCACAGGCCACGACTTCTCAGTTCACACAGAAGTTTCGCATGAGGTCAAAAACTGCTGACATCACACTAAAACACACCACTACGAAAGTGCGAAAAATACAGTGTGCATTGCAGTGCAAACGGAAACAGTCAGTTAAAACCTCTGTGGCTTGGGATTATTCTGTTACCTTGGCCGTAGCCTCTCCAGGCTCTCACTGAAGTGGTTGTTAAGGAAGAGATCCAAGGCCTCCATGCACTCATCCAGACACTCTTTCAGGGTCATCTGTGTGGAGCTGCTACACAAACATGGGCAAACACATGCACACAGTAAACTCAAAAATGCACTCAATTGTGACTGAGCAGTGTTTTCTGGGGACAGAGCAGCACAGTTGCTAAACATACGGGATCCAGGTAAGAGAACAGCAAACATGGATTTAAATGTGCCTTCAGTTAAGGTCAGGCAAATAGAGCATCGCCACGCAACAGCATCTGCGTTATAGCCTCAAGGTGATCCTCCAAAATAAAGTGTAACCTATCAGCTGGTCCCAACAGCAGCTGCTGTTGTCTTGAGTTGTTTACCATCTGGAGAACATACAAAACTACAAGGGATCTGGCAGCTACCCCCCATTTATCAGCCACTTTAATTCAACCTGGCCCTACTTTAAGGAGACAAGGAAACAAAGACCAGCATGAATAATTAGCGTTTCCTCGTGCAGGAAAGGGTGGATTATTATTATCATTATTTGTTTCCTGTGCAGGTTTGTTTTTCAACTTTCGCCTACTGATCCGGAAAGTCCAGCTCTCAGCGCGTCAGTGAAGTCACCTGTACTCACTTTTGTGCAGCATTTGCGCCTTTCCCATTGGACATGTTGTCTCTGCGGGCGCGTGCCCCAAAACCTGTCAGGAGCTCAGGTGAAAGTCGAGATGCATTAAAAGCAGGCGTTCAAACCAGGGCGGCTGCGCAGAGGTTGGTGTCGAGGGACAAACGCCTTTCCTGTAAGGTAATTTGGCGTAAGCCGCTCCGAGGTGCAGGTATGCGCTCTTCTGTGCGGATCCAGCAGTTTGGGCTGAAGCGCATCTGACTCCTCCTCCTCCTCCTCCGAGTGACGTCACTGCCACGCACACAGTATGGGGTGAAACAGGTGCAAGGAGCTCATCTTGGCGCTGATCACACTCATGCTGGTGGTTGAAACGAGGCTGTGCAGCACAACAACTTATTACACTTATTGTGATTATTACTTAAATATTATTACTGCACATTTTCAAAGTATGAACATTATTATAGTGAACTATACCAAGCGCAACACAAATATTACGGTTGTGTTATTTTGATTTATTCCATTAATTGGCAGTGATGAGATTTTGACTTTGCAAATAAAACCTTTGACACAGTACGTTTACAAGCCCAGTGTTATTTTTGTTTTTCAGCAGAAAGAGTTCAGTTTGTGCATCAAGCCTGTCTGTTCAAATGTGATGTTAAGTTACGGTCGCTTGGGGGCACTGTTGTCATATTTGCATACAACATGGAGGTAATTAGCATAGCAGAGGCGCTTATGTTTCCTTCTCTTCACCTTTAAATGCAGGTGGGTCAAAGAATTCAATATGTTTGTGACATAAATATTTCAGCATTTTTTAACTGATGGTCGAATGAATGAACAATTTTTAAAAAATGTATTCTTGTCGCTTTGTAGTACAACCCCAACTCCAAAAAAAGTTGGGAATTTGGTTAGACTGACAGATGGCATAGAAATAATGTGCTGTTTCAGTTCCCTGCCACTGGTTGTCTCCACTACATTGTCTGACCCATGGTCCTAATCTCTGCCATTCCTTGTGTGGTGCTTTAGCTGGAGAAATGTGTGGACTTGTGAACATGACAAAAATCCTGTTGCAGTTTCTCTGGTAGCTGAACTCTGTCAGCCCACATAGTATGATTCTACAACATTCCTTCCCTGACCTTTTCTGAACTACTTGAACTCATAGCCTTCATCTGCTCCTTGTGAGACATGTGAGATGTGGCTGACATGAAGTACTGCTTCCTGTAGATAGATAGCTGTTTATAGTATCTGCTGTTTGCGTCTGCAAGCTGCTCTCATAGACATACAACAGCTCTTCAGTACTGAACAAAACACGTTGTACTAAAATAATACAATAAAAAAGGCCTTGGGTGGGAGGAGCAAAGCATCACTTTGACCCTTCTCTCCGACGGTCAAGCGCTGGCTGCGATTCCCATCATGTGCCGGAACGCATGTATTTTACCCACCCCCCTCCACCCCCCCGTTGATGGAGGAAGCTGATAGATGCGCTGACGGATGTTTTGGGATTGAGGCAGGTAGTGCTCGGAGCCCTCAGAGCCAGAGGAGAGGGTCGGCCTGCATGATGATCACACCCGGTCCCTGTCAGCATCACAGCACTGCTGCAGAGGATGATGCCAGAGTGTGTCAGGTAGCAGGATGGCACAAAGGATCCACTTCACCTGAGATACACCGTGAATATCACACATCCTTTTTACTGCCGGTGTCTGCGTGTGCGGGTCGGACGACTGCTGTTCCTGGGGGACCACACACCAAACTCAAGGCCCGACAAGACGGGATGAGGTGAGACTAGAAACAATGGCAAACTTTGTTTTGGGAGAAAAGTTTTTCAAGTTTTTGAAAAAGCCAGACTGTCACTGTAAAGTGTTGCCAACAAGTGTGTATATTACATTTGTGAAGTGCTGAAATAAAAGTGGAAGAGACTGTACAAAAGTGTGTTTTTAAATTATGTTATGTTAGTAATTGTCATCATTTCAAATGGAAACTGACGCAACACATATGCATGCAACATATATATGTTTGTTTCATATATGCATGAAATGTTTTATTACCAAAGAAAAGTCAGTGCTCACAAGAAAGTCACTATGCAGACACAGGTCTTCATGTCATCACTGGCAATAAACCAAGTAAATAAAATTAAGACATAATTTTTTATATATTATTGTGTAGGTGTTAATGTAGTGCACCAAAATAATGGTTTAGCGTACCTTTCAAATATATTTCTGGTTGTTCACAAAAAGGCCACTACATCAACTATTATGAGACTTGACTTGAAAAAACTTGACAGCACAGAAAATACTGAACACTTTCATATAAAATTTTATTTTGGTCTCTTACCTGACAGATTCCTCAAAAACATGTTCTAACAGACTCAGAAGAGCACAATTAAAACCTTCAGGGTTTTTTTTAATATATGTAAATATATGTGTATGTGGGACCATTAACAAACACACACCTCAAATATGAATATACATCAAACACAAATATGTTGCCAGTGGCAGATGATATATAGTTTTTGGCTATTCATTTGAAAAAATTGAATTTCCAATCCATGTGGAAAAATATAGATATATTCAATAAGGCAACAACAGTAACTTATCATACAATTAAATGTATTTTGTAACTGTCTGTTGCCATATTTTGCCTTTCTTTTCTTTAAATATTAAAGCATTAACACTCAGTGACATTCACATGCACAGTGGTGCATACAGATGTATATTCATGTGCACAGTGGTGCCACGACTGCAAATATTTTGTGATTTTGCATTTTGCAACAACGAAAGAGAAAACTCTTTTCAATAATAAACTGGACTCTCTTGGGATATTTTTTCATGCATTACTGTGCTGGATAGGAAAAGAAACATCAAACCCACAGTAAACGCATATAACACACCCTGAAACATGCTCAATGTATGCAGTGCTTGGTTCTCTTGAATGGAAGATTTACTGTATGAGAATGGAGTTCCTGGACAGCTCCACCTCAAGCAAACCAAAGGCTACTAGTAGCACAACATAAATATGTCAAACAGCATGTGAACATAAACCTTTGAGTAAACAGTCGTACTTGTGATGATTCAGAACCACAGCATATTACACACAAAGATAGCATCTGTCTCGACTGTATAGGTGTGGGTTTTAGACAGACATTATAATAAGTAGTACAAGAGAATACAACTGTATTGTGAGGGTATGTTAACATATTTCAAGAAAGTTCCCACTTTGGCACTGCAAACTCAAACTGGCATGTTCATGATCAGAGTGTAGTTGGCACTGTTAGACAATTTGCTTTGAAGCAAAGCACAGCTTTTTCAAGAAAGTTGTTCTGAAGAGAAGAGAAACGTCTGTAGCCAGCATGTTGCTTCTTGTCATTCTTACAAATGATGACATCTGGAGGGTCCAGATTGAAATTATTCCCAAGACAGTGGATGAATTGAAAACTAGACTCAAGAGCAAGCTCAATCTGGAGGGTGATGTTGTGATCCAGTTTCACCTCTGACAACGTGACTGATGTGTCTGCGCTGCCCACAGAGAGACCAAGGCTGAGGATAAATCGAAAGGCACCACCCCCCCTCAGCATCCTCAGTAAGTGCAAACCCTCATTCCCTCAAGTATTGGCCTGATGATTTTTATCATACCAACTTTCTCCTATGATGTTGAACTTAAGCTCAGAAAAGGAAATGAGGGATATGAAAAAGATAGCTCCCTACTTAGGGGGAGTTCAACTGAGTTCCGCCTCAGTTTTAAGATGGGTAACCTCCATCAGAAGTACCATATCGCTGGAGGCCAAGAGCTTACAGTCAATCAAAACAGGTCAACAGACACATCAACTCTCTTGCAAACAAGATTCATCAAGGCAAAGTGTAGTTGCAAGTTGGCCATGTTAATGGCAACTATCAATGTTTCAGTTGGCCTTCTTGAACTAGATGTTACGGGTACCTGGCTGAGGCACCCGCACACAGCTGAAAGATAAACAGGGATGTGAGGCAGGGAGACAAAGCCGAGCCTGCTGAATCCTCTATAGATGTCTTTATTCAAAATAAATTCACTTCACCTGTTCAGCAGTCCTTATTTTGTATATGAATACAATACGTTTTGTCTCTCTAGACATTTTCAAAATGGTCTTAAAACACATAAAAACAAAACTCTCTTTTCCTAACTACCTTCTTCCAATATTAAATAAAGTTGAAAATCTTTACATTTGAAATGTATGAACATAGATACTATATCTGCAGGACTTAGCTTCACAGTATGATGAATAAAACAATTTAAAAACATTTTTAAATAAACGAACAACACTAATTATGAACACGCATGTTACTGAAAATATACAACAATGAACATGGAGCAGGGAGTATGAAACATAAAAATAGGAAGATGGGAGACGTGCGGGCCCCGCTAGCATTTCACCGCTAGCATGCTAACATGGCGGACGGCCTAATCACAAATGAATAAATAACTAACATCATTGGACATTTAACTCATCTACCGGAACATGGTATAGAAAATTAACATTTACGAACAAGCTGTAGCATTTCATACAGGGTTTTAGCACACATTACTGACCTGAAACATAAACAGGGATGTGAGGCAGGGAGACAAAGCCGAGCCTGCTGAATCCTCTATAGATGTGAGGGGAAACCAGCAGAGCGACGGTCAAGTTCAAATTCTCACACTGCCACCTACTGTTCCAAAGATGCTGCAGCATGCACAAAGCAAAGAAAACTAACTAACTAAACGTTATTTCACCTATATATTATACAGTCTCTGAACACAAACAATACACAACAAACAACTTCATGATAACAACAAATTCACAAAGGCAACATTTACACTAATGTGAGCACACATTAAGTGGGCATCACATAGACAAATGTCTATACACTAACACTACATCACACTGAATCTCACACACCAAACACACCCCCATGTTCACATATGCATCACATGGTTAGAGCACAAGGGCTATGATAAAACATTGTTCTATGTTATATGGAATGCTTTATGTTGTCCATTGTTCAGTTCAGAGATAAGCTACTTAAACGTTTGTGCACATACAGCACTTCAAGTTAAACGAAAAGCTTTTGCACAATTTCTACTTTTATGGCTTAGTTAATTCAACAAGATGCTCACTTGAGCCAACACTTATTATAATGTTTGCATAACTAAAAACGATCAAATTGTTTCAACAAGATGCTTAATTTAAAGAGCTTTTATTTGCATGTTTGTACAACTCAAGATATCAATACAAGTCGGTTGGTTTTACTAGTTATTTTCTGTTGGCTTAACTAGGGATTAGGTTTATACAATTTGAAATGTCTTGTCGATATCACCAAATGAATGTCTTAAAGTTTAAAGAACTGAAGATTCTTAACTTACCTAACATTTTAAGACAGCCAGGTTACAAATTATTTTAAGTTAAACGAGTTTGTTGGTTTTTTTTTTCACAGTTTGGAACAAACAGAGTTTCAGCATCAAACTCAAAAAAGCGGATAGAAGAATGAACACACGCTCCTTTTTGGGAAGCCTGCCAGTGACATTGCATTGAAGGGACACTTCTACCACAAGGCCTCCACTGGACAGACATCCAGAGGGTGCACAACATGTCCATGAGTTCAGCTGTCAATATCACACATTCTCACTGCATATTTTACAGCTTTCTGTGTCAAGTAACATTCAAGTGCACTTTATCACATGGATTTACCAAAGCTGTTATAATGATATGATGCTATTTACAACAATTCTCAACTGTACTGTAAACAAGCTTTATTTAGCTGTCTGAAATTAAGCTGGACTTCAGTACTCATGCTCGTCTTGGTATAATCTTGAAGCAGGAAAGATAGACACATTTAAATGGCATACACTAAAATGTTCACATTTTTCTTCAGTGATGCAGATCTGTATTACTTTTTACAGATTAAGACACTTAATGTAGTCATTTCTTTAAGATATGAGGTGGACATGAGTCCAGTCACATTGTGCAAAGTAAATAAATCCAGTGACATGCCAGCATGACTACACTCACTCAAAAGAAATCTGTGGTGTGGAGGCTGGAGCGCCTGCATCTAAAGCTGTGATGCATTTTAAAACTTTTCAAGTTCCTATGAAAAGTCAATCCTATTTCCTCTTCAATTTAAATATCCAATATCTGCAAATACTCAGGAAATAAAGGAAATGAATGGACATAAGAGAGAACTGATGGGGTGAACATACAGCGTCCAATGCTATGAAAGAGCTACTTATAACTGAGATTGGAATTATAAATATTATGTGACCTCTACAGTTTGTAACATGATTGTGTCACTTTTGAGCTAAATGGACACAGAGACGTCACATTGGATCTCAAACATGTTAAGATTTGTGCACCAGTTTCGAATAAGAACCACCTGCTTGAAGTGGCTGCATACAGTAATGGAGGGGATGAAAAGTGATTTTCATCAGGTGATACGAGCAATGTTGAACTGGTT
>JBBMOC010000022.1:4411888-4459654 GCA_037975185.1 Centropyge bicolor | reverse complement strand
ATGATTTTGTATCTGTTAGCAGCAGTTGAGCTCAGCAGGAAACACCACATCTCCCAGCATTCAGTGCTGGCCAGCTCAGGCATGTAGTGGCAACAGGCCATTTGATACATGGTACCAGAAAGACTATTTGCCAATCACGCATGATGACAAAAATAACTGCTTGTTAATCAGTGTTGGTAAAGTCTGGACAATGACCATTCTGAAGGACTGGCTTTCAGTATATCTTCAGGAAGAGTTCAGCATATAGGGGCACAAAGTCAAGTCACTTGGTGTCACAATGAAATCTGAAACTTTGCCTCATTGAGACCAATCAAACTTTCAGGCATGTTAAAAAGATTTTTTTAAAAAAACATGTAATAATCTCTTTAATGTGATTCGCAAATTGGAGCTGTGGCATACATTTACCAGATGAATAACAGAGCTACGCAACCTAAAGTTTCAAAGTAGTTACTTATAGTAACCAAATAAGTAGCTCTACTTGCATCAGAAGGCTTTATTGCATTTATTAGATTGTTCTCCATCGCTGGAAGAGATACAGCCTAATTTTTAATCTCTAATTCTATCTAATAATAATAACGATATCTGTCACTTTTACATAACATTACATGTGCCAAACCCTTTGATTTAGAACTGTTGGCATGATGGCTTATTAGGAAGTGAGAAACATGTGACCCTTTTTATCTATAAATGATAATCTCAGGATTGTTTTTAAATGACAGATCAGACGGACAGCTGGTCAAACTGTGTACAAGTCATGACGGTACTTTTTCCATGTATTAAAAATGAATTATATGAAACCTAAAAAATATATATAACACTTTCAAACTCACATTTTCATGGTCCAGCGGTTTCCAACCTGTGGGTCCATTGAACCGATCATGGGGTGAAATGATAAATCTGGGGGCCTTTCTCAAAAATTTAGCTGCTGTTGTTTGTGAAATACTGCATATTTTTAGTGCTACGTGCCTCAAAACGTTATTTAAAGCAGAGGTGTAGATAGGAGATGGCTTTCAAAGACTTACTTTCCATCATTGGCCTAGTTTCATATTTAATTGTCAGAAATCCTCTAGTGCCCCCTTGTGGTTGACCACTGCTATGGCTTTGCTTTTTAAAGAAAACAAAACAAAATGAACAATTTAAAAGACAGTTGACATAGGCAGGAAAAAAAATCAACAACCTTGCCTGATGCTGAGAGCATTTATACACATGGAAAAGTGTAATAGGAAGTCTGTTATCACTGATGGAGGGCTAAAGCTTAGAAACACCTTTGAAGAGTAGTTTGAAGACCGGGTTGGAAATAGGCTGGGAGAGATGGATCAGAACATCTAGCATGGAACTGGATACCTTGTATATACTGTGGCTTAAAGTGACGGATGCCTGAATCGTGGCAAATGAAGATGCAAACAGTACTGATTGACATGGGTTTTGGTGCCACATACAGGGAGCAACAGAACACAACAAACATTTTGCAGCCAAAATCGTCGCTTAATGGTGGAAAAGCTAAGCCTTTCTCATGGAGAACCTGACTGAATTTAGATTAGACTCCAGAGAAGGCTGACATCTGAGCGAAGACTTCTGAAGACCTGGTAATTAAAACGGGTCAGAGAATCTGCGATGAGGTTGACATGGCTTGAAACATGGCGGCTGAAATTATGATTTTTTGTTTGTTTGTTTTGACTGATAACCAGTGTTGTGCATCTCATGAATGGCATGATTTTGGGACAGGAGAGAGCTTATTAATGACGCCTATGACTGCTTCCTTGTCGCAAAGCATTCGCAACTCCAGGAATTACCCCATGCTGACACACCACAGCAAAAGGATAAATCTAATATAGAGCAGAAGAGGAACTGAAGAACTTGACCAACTGCTGGTGAACCACTGGCCTTGCAAATACCCAATGAAACCTGCTGAGGGCGCACATTTAAAAAAAAAAACTTGAGGGAGTCAGAGGAATAGGCAAGATAGATATAGGAAAACTGAATTTTAGATCTGAGCTGAGACACCTACACTAGAGCTTCATTTCACCAGTTCAGCACTAAGCCAAACTGGCACTGAGGGAAAGATTTAGAATACCTGTCAAAGGCACAGGGACTAAAAACCTGAATGCAGCCTTGGGACATGCAAAAGATGTCATATGAACATGTATTGACACAAAAGTATATCTGAATTTAATATTTATTGTGACAGCACTGACACTGGTAGTAACATTTCAAACAGCTGCCTCTGGAGCCACAAAAGGATTAGAATTGAAACAACTTTTTTCAAATATTTTTTTCAATATCGAATGACCGAACAGCAGGAAACAGACTTTAAGAAATAAATCAGCGATTACCAACGAAAGACAGTATTCAAATCACGTCATTAAATGTATGTATTAAAAGTATGACCTCATGTTGACAAAGGGCTGGTTTTGGATTCAGCTTTCTTAATGGCGGCTGTTCCTTGATAAAGGCATGCTTATCTCAAAGTAAGGCTAAATAGCATTTGCTCCAAGTTACACATTAACACCTACTGTTTTGCTTTTAATGGGCTAAATAAACCAAGACCAATTAGCTTCCAGATAAACAGTATATGTGTTGAATGTAATCTTGACTAAACAAAAGCCTGACTTTCCTGATTGGAAATCAGAGCTCATGTTTCCACTGTTGTTATAGTTTCAGGCACTAATATCCAACCTGCTCATAAAGAAAACACAGTAGCTGAATACACTTTTAACCCTTACATGCATGCAGACAAATGTTTGTCATCAGACCTGCTTGTTAAAGCATGAGAAAGGAGGAAATAGAGGAGTGACTTTCAGCTGCTTACTACTTGTAGTTTGTAGATTGACCTTCCCCTTCAAAACCCCTATAAAAACCTCACCAGGGTCTACAAATACTTTAACGCTTTATTTCAAAACTGATCACCTCACAACATACATACAAACAGTGCATCATTTCTGTTGCTATTTTACAAGCTGCATCACGGCAAAAACATTCACAATAGTGGTTCCTGTCCCCAACATACCAGCCTTTGTTTCATTATCATGATGAAGGCGGTCATCGTGATTCCTCATTAACTGGCCATGTATTATAGGCAACAGACCCGTTTGACGTTTAAAGCAATCAGTGTGTGTAGCCCGTTTTACAAAGTGTAGTGTTCTTAAGAAATAGATAATGTACATTCATATATGGCATCTATTAGATTTAAATGTAGTAAAAAATAGATTTGTTATGTCATTCAGTAATTCTGATTGCACAAGATCTGACATGAACCGTTCTAAATGAGGAGGCATTTTTTGCAAGATGAAGGCGTATCCCTCAACTCCTCTATGTAGGAAGCTGAAAGGCTCCGGTGATTAACAGGATCCACGTAAAGCCTTTTAGAAGTTAGTCCCTGGATTTTATTGTGCAGAAAAGGACCATGGAGACAGTCATGGCACATATCTGAGGAGAAAATACATATTAGTAAAATATACAATCACAAATATGATATGATAAAAAAAAATTCAAACATGTTTTTCATAGTTTTAATTAAAAACATATTTGTATCTGTTAATAAAGTTTTTATTATCTCACATCCACGCATGACACAAGACAGTCAGAAGCTGACTAAACCTTCATTTACAGTCATTCAGGCTCTCTCTCCAATGCACTTCAGCATAATCTAAAGCGAGCCTTGCAAAAATGAGGAGGATGGGGGATAAATTCGTACCTCCAGAAATGCAATTGCCAGGGCCACTGCCACAATGGCCACTGTGTTGTCATCAATCAGCTCCTCGATCTTTGGGAAGCAACCAATTGTCTGAGGAAAATAAAGAGTCGTGGTGAAAGAATTTACCCCTTCAAAATGGTTTGGGATCATGCACATGGCTGTTTTTGTTTATACTGCCAAAGCCCCATACCATGTTAGTGCCAGCCACTATGTCATTACACGGTGTAGCCTCTGGACAGCACTGCGGTGGGTACTGGTTGCTGTTGTCTTTATAATATGGGGAGTCCGTGAAGTCTGTGAAGTTGTAGAACCCACAACATTTCAACTAAGGTGGACAGAAAGAGAGTGCATGTTACACAAAGCTTCAGTGAAATGGTCACAAAGGAAAAGATCACATTTTGTCATTCGTTCAGCAGAACTACACACCGTGTTCATTGTCGTATTCCACAGTCCTGTGATGTCTGAGTTGACCCCATAGTCCTCCCGGATGTTCTTAACTGCTGCGTCACCAACCTCGACAAACAACTCGGCTGCCTGAAATGCAAATACACAGCAGCTTTTGCATGCCGTACCATCAGGAAGCACCTGTCATAATAACCCAGCTACCAATAGTGATGGATGCAGTTCTTTTCAGTGGACTGAATCACTAGAATCTGTTTGTTAAAAAGGTTCGTTCAAGTTCAGCTCGCCAACAAGTGAACTGAGAGCCAGCTAGCTGAGAATTTAGTTGGATGAAGACGTCATTTGCAAACTGTAGGCAGCCATAACAAATTTACAATTTCGATTTACATTTATTCAAAATCTGAGCACAGCATTTTTGTTCATGTGCTCTGTGATACTTTCCTATCTCTCATATTGTGTCACACCAAGCAAGCGAGCAACACAACAATGATACTACGCCATACACTGAAGGTACTGGATGAAAATCTGATTCCTCCACCCACCACCACTGTAGCATTGTAAAAAATATAATCTCTTGACTTTTGAATTTTTTGTTCATGGCTAATGTCTGTTTATTATACAAGATATAACAGCCTTGCCCGCCTCAGTTTAAACAACTTGTTACAAACTAACATTGGAAAGTTGCCTCTCATTATTGAAATCATTCATACCATCATAACCACAGTGATTGAAGTCTTTCATGTGCGTATGTTCAGGGATATACCCATTCATTCATTCAGTGTGAGTATCCCTTCACCTTCACTCACAACTGACTGAGAGCTCAAGCCAGTTGACTCAGAATGAGATCGTTTAAGGAAGTGATTCATTTAATTTTGTTCACCCGAAAGATTCATTCTTATGAATGACTCAATGGCAAACAAAACAAAACTGGCCACTAATGCCCTCTGTTTACTTACCAAGGGTCTGAATACCAAGATCACCACTGCTCCTGCCACCTCTGCCACGAAGACCAGCAGGACTATGATGAAAAACTAGGGAAAAAATATGAGAACCTTAAACATTTCATTTCATTGTAAAACTCTATATTTTCTATAAGTAAAATTGGTTTAGATTTATTTTAACAGTATAAATTCTTCATCAATCTAAAGCCCCATTCAGTGTGTTTCCTCCATTTGTTTTTGTGCACATTTTCACGTAAATAGTAGGAAGGCCAGAATTTAGAAAAAAAAAAGGGCAAAATGTCATAAAGAGCTTATGACTTAAACTTAACTTGTAACGCGATGTACAAAAACTTGTGACATCACCCAAGACGCAAAAAGTGGCAGCAGATGAAAACATCAGATCTGTGTGGTGACTGTGCCCAACCTCAAGTTAATACATTAACCACACACAAATGTCCGTCTCATTTTCAATCATGAATAGGTTTGACTATTAATTAATGATTAATAATTATCTCATTTCACTCTCTTGTTCTGGCTTAATGGCATCCGACTGGAAAATTAGCTCCACCTGGTGTTTACCCAACTCCTAATATTCACATGAACAGTAGTTGATGGAAATGCATATTCATTCATATTTTCAAATCTACTGGAAGTTCTAATTTCTGCATGTTTAGATGGAACCTACTGGTGCTTAAAATTTAAAGGAATAGTTCTTTTACAAAGTACACTTGCTTACTTACAAGTACTTGCTTTTGTTTAATCGGTATAAAAACCACTAAAAACTGTTGCTTTCTATAAAGTAGCGGACAACAACCTACCAGCATCAGCATGCACTTGCTTTCTCTGATGGCTCCACAACAGCCTAGAAAGCCGAGGACGAGCAGGACTGCTCCTAATACAATCAGCAGGTAGCCCACATTGAGCACCTGACTGAGCTGTGCTGGGACGTCATCAATTTTCCCCAGGAAGTTGAGGACGGAGCCACTGTCCACCTTCACCCAGATCCCAACACCCAGGACGGCAGCGCCGGCCAACTGGGCGAGAGGGACGGGGAGAAGAAGAGACAGGGAGAGAGAGGAGTGGAGAAAAATCATAAGTGTTAAAGGGCAACTCCACCAATTTAACACATAAATGTTAGTTTGCTTGTCATGTGTGTCACTGCTCAGCCTGGGAAAGCAGACTCGGACATTTCCTAAGCAGGGAGGATCTAATAAATGATGATTTGCATTATGGACTTGTAGCATGCAACTTTATTGGAGTTTGACCCATATTATGCACTAAAGCTCTGCAGCTTCAAATTTGACTCAAAAGTTGATCTAATTTGTGGAAGAGTAGCACTAAATTCTGACATGCCCTTTTAAATATTGGTCTGTCCCTGATGTATTTTTTGTATTGTGAATTCTTCCACTGTGGGACGAATAAAGGTTTATCTTATCTTATCTTATTTCTGCCAGGTAAACAATGAAAAACAGTCAAACAGCTGCATCAAACACAGAGGATGTTTTATATTTCCTACATTTTGATACATGAAATGGAACTCAGTCCTGCAGGTATCGCGAAACGCCCCGTCGATTCATGTCTGGCTGCCATTTCCC
This sequence comes from Centropyge bicolor, assembly GCA_037975185.1. Lineage (NCBI taxonomy): Eukaryota > Metazoa > Chordata > Actinopteri > Pomacanthidae > Centropyge > Centropyge bicolor. Next base: position 4,453,022 of record JBBMOC010000022.1, on the reverse strand, counting down.
TTCACACTTTGCTTGTATATTTTCATACATCTTTCACACTGCAACCTTTCACACTGCACATGGAAGTGAAAAGTGAAAGTGTTTTCTCTGGAAAATGAAATCATAGTGTCAAGTATGTTCTGATTAAAAGTTAAAACTTACAAAGATGATGCCGTTGAAAATAAACATCATGACTTTGAGGAATCCAAAACATCCCATTTTTGCTGCTGATTGTTTTACCTATAGAGGGAAAAAAGGAGGAAAAAAAACATTATTTGACAAGTCATTTACTGCCACAGCACCAAAAAGTGTGTCTCATGAATATTCTATATGGCCATTTGCACCATTTTGATCTTTAAATACATGTATTTATCCATTATAATTCCAACAATTTGGTCACACATCACGTCATTTGTCTGCACAGCTTTAGTCATCTCGTTGATGGGTTTCACTACGTCATCATGCATTGCCGATCAGGTGACAAATTAACTGCTGCTGTTCCGTCTTTGAGGTGGAGGGCAGAGGGCAGAGGAGGGGGGGAAACACCTGCCGCTTTCCCAACTCCTCACCTTTTACCCTTGGTGAGCTTAGTAACTTATCTTTCTCAAACACTCAGAGAGCCCTGAGCCTTTCATTCCCACTCACTGTGCACATATTACCTTACATTAAACTAGGGTGAGGGCTTTGCTAAGTTTAAAATTAATGTGAGTAGAGAGATAAACATTGAGGAAGTATGTCTCTCTGCGAAAGTCAGTAATATGCAAATGAGGAAAACAGCCAAACTCAGGAACTTATATATGGACATTATGGAAATGAAACTATTTCCTCTGATTATTTTTTCCCTTTTGTTGAACAATTTCTCACAATACTAGAAAATTGATGATGATACAGTTGAAGTAATATGGACACGACTGCAGTATATTAAAGGCACAAAGACTCCTGAGTGTGTATTTGCATAGGCCAGCTGAACAGTCACACCCAAAACTCAGGGATGAGTTAGACAATGATGGAAGATCCAACAAAGCCCACGAATCATATAACTACCTTTATATCTGTTGACACATGCTCACATGACATGTTCTCTTCAGTGTGTTTTACAAGTGTGCTCACACAAATACACATTAATCTTCCTTCCTTATGACATCCAACAAACACATCTCCACATCTCCTCCTCTTTTACAACCTCCACTGTTCTAGAGTCACTTCAAGAGTGTCACTTCCAAATGTGTGTGTGTGTGTGTGTGTGTGTGTGTGTAGATCTCCCAGATGGGGAACAGTGCCCTTTGTGTGGTGTGACAAAACAGACAAATTGTTATCCCCGACGACAATGACTGAGCACAACCCCATTGTGTGCAGCAACAGGAGGCTTTCTGAGAATTGGGATATCCCTTGTGGCCTCTTTTCTACCAACAGCCTTTTTATAGTTATTTTCCTCAGCACCTTCCATATATATCTGCTCACATGTCAAATAAAACCAATACAGGAAGTGGCTTGTCTGCTGATTTAAACCTGCCTCTGCTGTTACAGTAAAGCTTGTTGTCATCAAGTTAATGATACATCCGGGGGCCAGGATGCCCTCGGAAGAATGACGATTTGGCGGTTGCCTTGACTCCCCAAACTCCCTCTATCATTTCACTCCTCTGAGCTTTTCCCACTTCCTCATGGTCAGCGATTGCACTCTGACACCCAGGAGCCGGTCTGGTGAAACATTAACAAGCTGGAGTCCCAGAGACTGAAAAAGGATGCAGTTTGCACATTCACTGAGTTAGAACGCTAACAAAAAAAAGGAGAACTTCTCGTTCGGAGGTGGCATATTTAACACCCTGCTGTATGTGTTAAACGTGTGAGCAGATATATGGCCTGTGTTTTGTACTTTGATCAACAAAACCTCTGAATCATCTCTGACTGACCAAGTGCCATCAAAAGCACAGACAGGCAAAATCTCAAAGGACGCCATTGAGCGGCATAATTGCAGGCAGGTCTGCGGAGACAAAGCATCATTGTTGGATGGATCCCTCCCTATGATGGCACCGCACTTGAAAAGTCACCAAAACACTTCCAAGCTCGAAGGGGGAAGCTGTGATAGAACTTTAAATCGTAGTCAAAGTAAAGTCCTTACCTCTCACAGGAGAATTCCAAGGATGGTGCTCTGAGGCTGGGTCACTGCTGAGAGTCCTTGTGTGTGGTGATGGAGGCTGTTGCTGTGGGAGCAGACTGAGTGCGAGATAACAGGATCACAGGAGTGTATTATTCTGTACTGTCCTCTGTAAATGACACACAATATACTCTCTGTCTCCTGCTTCCTGCGGCTCCCTCGCTCCGTGAGATATGAAGAGCCTCTGAGTGACTTTTTTTTTTCAGCTTTCTGCTTTTTATTGTAAGGCTGGTCGGCTGGTACTGGAGAGGGAGGGTGAGCAGGGAGCAGGTGGGTGTGACCAAAGCGGCTGAGTAATAACACACATCACCATGGAGTTAGGCTGGTCACCCCTGAGGGAGGGAGGGAGGAAGAGAGAACACCTGTATGTAGTCACACCAGCCTTTTAGCACACACGAGAGCCTCTGTTTCAAGGTGTTCATTTGAACGCAGCTTGTAAATATGACAAAATAATGTAATGTGTTCATGTAAATTTATGATTGTAATTAACAACTACAGGCCCAAACCTTTGTGTTTGTAGCACATTACTGAAAAATATATAACTGCTTTACTGTTATGTTCAAGTCTGGTTTCAGATCCAACCACAGTACTCATGTTAAACAGCTCTTATCAGTCAGACCTTAAGATCAACAGAGAGTCAAAAAGAATTTTGTAGTTTTACTTCACCTTGGTGCGGCCTTTGAATCACAATGACAACTGAATGATTATATGTCCACATGCCAGTTGGTCCTGTCCTGCTTTTTTTAAGTGGTTTGCTTCCGGCTTATATGAGCTATTACATATTTTTATTGGTAATTCTAAATCTGTGAAACAAACATTTTCTACGTGTACCACATGGGTTATTGCTTGGACTGCCGCTTTTTTTTATTTTACATGCTCCTGCTTGGCAACATTAAAGTTGCGTTGATCGATATTTTTGTATGAACAGTGCATCAAATGATTTGTGATAAACCTCTGTGCACTACCTGCCCAGCACCAAACAGTAGACAGAAAAAATTTAGCAAATGGCTGATGAACATAATGGAGCAGACACAGAGCGAGATCAGGAGTTTATGGAGACCCAAACAAAGTAGTGTGAAATACTGGACTTATGTTCACCAGGTGGACAGAAGACAGATATGTAAAAAGATACCTATCTGCTAACACGTAAGTCATAACAATATCTCAGTATCACAATATCTTATGCGGGTATGACAAATTACTGAAAAGAGTTGTAAAAAATAAAAATAAAAATAAAAACATTTTGAAATTTTATTTTGTTTTTCAGCTACGACGAGCTAAGGTCCATTTAGTAGCTGTACTGGAACTTTCTATCTCTAAAATGTAGCTGTTAACATCTGGGGTTTTCAGATCTGTTACAGTGCTGGGAACTTTCTTCTATTACTGCTTTTCGACATTAAAGGTGAACCATGACCTTGTGTATGCAGAGCTGTTTTTCCATAAAATGGCACAGTAAAAGAGGTCGTTGCTCTGATGATGTGTTGGATGTGTGCTGATTTGCACGAACTGGGCTCCAGCTCATTCAAAACACAGCAGAGGTCTGTTGTGTAGCATTTTCTTTCTGGTACTCAAATCACTTCCAATGCAAGACCGAATAAACTCCAAAATCCTCCCCTTACTTTCTGAAGCATTTAATGGTTTGGCTTTCGATTACACTTCTGACCTGCTCATTGGCTACAATCTAGTCAGACCTGTCAGGTTTTTTAATGTGTGTATCTCTATGGTTTGTGTCTGGGGGCGGGATGCAGGACGGGAGGGTAGTCTTTTTTTTAATTTTTCCTTTTGTTGCCCTTTGCCCTTTTTCTTATTGTATTGTTATACGTGTTTCTGTCGCACCTCAATGTAGGGCATTGGGTTTAGTTGTGATGGAATGCCAATAAAAGGCTTCCCAGGACTTTAGCCTCATATTTCCTACACTGTCTTTCGTTTTTTTATATGAACTTTAAGGTCATTTTAAACAAGGAAAACCAAAGAGCGACAGATGGAAATGACTAACTCAACTTCAATAGAAAGGACAATAGATTTTTACAGCTGCAGAATAACGAAAATAAAACACAGCATGAGATAGCCATGAGATATTTTCAAGTAACTGATCACAGTATGTGCGGGATGGGCTTATATTACGCAAATGTTTAGATAAAATGACATTGCATATTCAATTTCATTATCAAAATTATTATGATCCATTTCATATTAATTCTTAATTATTAAAATCCAAAATTTAACTCCTTATCATGACTTATCTTCATACTCTTGCCCCCATGTTAAACCTTACATTTATACAACATTCAGCAGACATAAAGGGTCCAGTATGTGTGAAGTAATTTTATGACTAGGTGTCATGACACTTATGCTTTTTCTTACTATTTATGCACACCCACACACACACCCTTGAGCACATTATGCAAGAGGCAAGAACACGCTGCACACTATTAACCATTTGTGTCAAACAAATGTCTTTCAGAAAAATATGCAACACAAATATGAGTCACCCATTTTAGTGATTGAACAGTTAACAAAGCTGACAAGAGAGGGGAGGAAAAGTGCATTTGCTCAGAAACAAAAACACAAGACGCAACACAAGAAAAGAACACAAGAGGACTGAGGTGAACTTTCCTGAGAAGTTGTCATGTAAAACTCACAGGTTTCGGTGCCGTGAGTCAGGACACTGGGATGGCGAAAACAGATTTCAGGAAAATGGAAGATCAAGACTTCTGGCCCACACAACAGATGCTCAACTGTAGAATGACTGAAATGGAGGAACCTATCTTTGTTTCAGTACAAGCAGTGCAACACACAACACTCAAACTTCAATGAAGTCAATTTCACAGCCTTAATTTCAAGTATATTTAACACAGATGTAGCGATATGTTTATATTACCCACCACACTGGTTTGACAACATCTCGCCTCATCTTGGTGTATGAAGGACCAAGCGATCATCATCAAATCATATCTTTAATGGATCATACCAGTGTTTTGCATGCGTTCCCCACAAATGATGTGCCCTTGCAGCACGTTCCAAGACCTTCATTTTTTTTCTTTTTATGGAAAATATTTTCTATTAAACTTTTAATTGACTGCTCACTAAGCCCCTCCTTAGATTCAGCTGCAGTGCCTGTGTTCTTGCACAGCACACATCCACTACAGTGGTAAAGGTGACAGATCAAACACTCAAAATTCTTAAGTTATTTATGAAATTATGGGTAAGCGATTTCAGACAAGAATAGAAATAAGAAGGCTTCTCATTTCAAGCCAGGTAATTTTTCTGGAATGATAACTGTCGCTGAAAGATTTTATCAGCAGTTATCTCTGGTGGAGACTGTGACTCCTTTTAAAAGGACAACCCAGTAAAAGGGCCATATCATCATGGCAACATGCACGAAAAGACTGAGGCTAAAGCTACGTGTCCCAGGCAAAAAGTCATCATCTTCACCAGTTGGTGATCCATGCAGGAGCCATCAATATACAAGGTTATTCTTGTATTACAGTGCAGAGCTAGTTCGTCCCAGTATTATATTAAGTGCGATAAGAAAAAATGATTAGACTGTTATTTTGTTCATAACTCTGTTTACCATTAGCTGGTTGGTTTACACACTCAAACAAGCAAGACTGATTCAGATTTATGCTTTATTCATTATGGAGTTGCCTGAATGTAAACTCTCTCAAGTGCAATAAGGAGCAGGACTGTCGCTAATGTCGGCCTCATTCTGATACAGAAGCAGCCCACACAGTGGAGAAATAGTACACAGTGGATGTCCTGTCATGAACATCAAAAACATAACCTGTAACAACATTAAAAATATACTATGAAATTCTGCTGCCACTGGTTACTATTATAGAAAGTATAATAGTTAGACGGCCATAGTGATAGTTTGTTTGTTTGTCGTATTATACCAGATAAACACACAGTTTAATCCATCTCTGATTTGTAAGAAAAAAGAAACCACCAGTCAAAATCTTTTTCTTGGGAGTATCTCTTTTATGGCAGCCATGCACACTGCTTCAACATGTAGACAACTCCAGAGCTTGACTGACCTGCTCTGCCTAGTGATGGTTCAGCTGTGAGCTGTTTGGGGGTGAGGTTTAGTGAACAGTCATCATTCATAAACAGCAGGTTACGTTTTTTTCCAGCTGCATTAATTACGTTCACATTTTTTGGACCCTGTACTCTGAAACAGCTTGCGTCCTGCACAGCTGTTACACTGGCCCACTTTCGCCTTTATCCACTTGCTTGAGCGTTCACAGGTGATGATCACATCATCCTGGGTATGAACAAACACAGCAAAGGACTGTCTGTCTCCTCACTGGGAATCTCCCTTTGGTTTCTGAGGGCCATCCTGTACCTGTTTAGCTCCTGTCACCAGTGTCTGAACACCTCAGGTTGCCTGCTTGTCCGGGTGGCTCTTTAGCTTGTGGAATTTAACGCTGTCCAGCTTCTCGAACCTCTTCTCGCAGAACTCGCAGGTGAAGTTGTAGTGAGCCTCCGGAGTGTGTTTCTTCATGTGCCAGTTCAGGGACGCCCGTTGGCGACACTGGTAGCCACAGATTTCACATCTGATGGAAGAAAAGAGTAGAGGGATGATTGTGTAGGTAATTATGGGCCATGTTGCGATTATGAATTTCTATCCTCTAAAATCGGTGTGATGACATGAACCCAGGTCCAAGAACCCAACACTGGTTTTAAAATTTCAGCTCAGTCCTGAAGTGTCACAGACTGGAACTTCATTTACCATGCTCAGTGCTGAAATATATAAAACTATGGTCTGTTTAATTTGAACTTACTGAAGTGGCGTCTCTCCTGTGTGGGTCCGCCGGTGAACCTCCAGGTGATTCTTACGCTTAAATGATTTCCCACACGTCTCACAGATGAAATCCCTGACCCCTGTAAAAAGATTCCGTCACATCTGGAGGTCTATGACGATGATGATTCAGACGTGACCAGTGTGTCTTTGTGAGCTCACCTGAATGGATGATCATGTGGCGATGCAGGTGGTTTGACAGGTAGAACTTTTTCCCACAGCCTGGGTGGGGGCAAACCTTGGTCCTCCCTTTCCTGTGAACTAGGTTGACATGATTCTACAAAGGGAGAGGGAAGTCAACCAAAAAGATTTTAATCTTCAGCTGAACAAACTGAAGCTAAATGTAAAGCATGATTGAAAAAAACTGTTGTTTTACCTGAAAGCTGCTAATGGCTACATAGACTTGACTGCAGCCCTCGTATGGACAGTGGAACATCTTGAGCATCCCATCTGCCTCGATGACGGGGCCTCGCCTGTTTCTCTTTGACCTCACACTGCAAAAAACACACACTGCACACTTAGCTCACAACAGTAAGTGGAGTGGATGTCTGCTGAGCTCCTAGACTTCAGCTCCTTCTTGAAGTGTCTGAATGTCACCTGCACTGGAATCCAACATGCAGAGTGTGTGGGCCACTAACCTGCTCAGACTCCGCTGCAGCTCTCTGTCACTACTCAGCTCCAGAGTGTCAACAGTGGGCTGCAGCAGCTGTTTGTCACTCAAACCTGCAGAGAAGCAGTGACAAGGCTGATGAGAAAACATCTCAGCTTGCAGCTTTTTATCATACTAGTCAAGTCGGGAAGGGTGCCGGATCAAGAGGGGACAGTATGTGTTATAATATGGGATTTGAATGGAATTTTCCTCTCATTAGTGGAAGCCTGAGTGACATTTAAAGCCACATACTTCATGCATGTCATGATTTACTTGCCTAGTCTGTTTCCATAGCACTTTTTTGCATTTTGCTTTTGTCAATGCGCCAACTTTCCTTCCTCAACCAAGGGTACAAACCTTTGATACTGAGACTTTTTCTAATTTCTGGTGTTTCCACTCAGGTATTTTTAATGTGCAAATTAAAAAGATTGATGGAAACACATTTATTGACACTTTGTATGCATCATAAATTCTCAACATGAAAAAAGCTTATATTTATAAATAAGTACTGGTAGTAGTATTTGGTCACATCCACAGAGGAACATTTTGGAACAAACAACCACTAGCTCCCCTAAGCAAGTCATTTTATCATAGAGAAATAATTCACTTATATTTTAGTTTAATTCATGTTAATTCAACTTCTTGTCTATGTCATCATCAATTAGTACCTTTACGTACACACCAGTGTCCCTGGTTTGATAAATGCTGGTTTTTAGACGTTCAGTATATGACAAGATATTGTTATTCATATACCTGTGTGAACATTATCCAGCTTACAGTGCGTAAAATATGGCTGGCTTAGTAAAGCAATTAAGATATCTCTGACAGCTGAACAGCTGTGTGCCATCTACTTTCCAGGATGTTAGTCTGAAATTACAGGCTCCTCAATCAACAGCAGGACTGTAATATTATGTTTCAAATGCAAAAATGTCACTGGAATAAATGCAAAGCAGCTCTGCCCACATCATTTACTGCAACAAGCTGTTAAATTGGCAACTGAAACTACTGGCTGGAGCTTTGTTTTGGGCTCAGCAGCTCACATGTGCCAATGTATTATTTTTTTAACAGAGTGCAAGTTGCCATTTTTTAAAACACTTATCTTATAGCCAGTATCTCAACTTGATTAATCAAAATGCTTGTATGGACCCAGAGCCTTTAGTTTCAGGGTGTAGAACATCTAAACTTTTACCATAACTGCCATTATTAAGATGGTTTACATTGAGTGACAGGATGTTTGCTTTGAACATAAATAACTGCCCAACTATTCATGACTGTAGTGTACATGATTCATACACAATAATGTAAACAAATGAATGCTATGGGTCACAAAATAAACAGCAGCCAGTAATTTCAGTTCATGATAAGAGCTTATCAAGCCAGACTGCAGACTCCCAAAAGCAACAGGAGTGTAATGCAAAGGAGGCAGTGGGTTTATTTAAGCATGAAATGCAGCATGAAACAAACTTGTCTGACTTTTTTCATGTTTAAAACTAATACTGAAATTCTTCCTTGACTTTGGCACCCTTGCAACCTACACCTAAAAACATCCACATCCACACTGAGTCTAGTGTCTGTCTACACCTGGAGTCCCCCTCCTGGACTTGATGAACAGTGCATTTGGACAGCCCTGTGCTGTTTATACATCTGCAAGTGAAGGGAAGTCCCCTATTAGGATCAAGCCTACACATTTAGAGTAAAGCCCAAACAATGCAATGCCTGTCCTGAAAACAGCGCACCTGTCATGGAGTCTTCATCCTCTGCTGTTCTGAGTTTTGAGTCAGGTGGGCAAACCTGGTTGTAGGTGACACCCCCGATGACGGTGCAGGTGACTTCCTCCACGTTTCCACCGCCCATGTTGAGCTGGATGCCCTCTGATGCCAGGGCCTCATAGCTGGGCCCAGTGATGATAATTAACTAGGGATGGAAAAACACTTGTGAAAAAAGAAACAGTACACTCCATGGTGTATGCCAACATCTTAATAGGGTACTAAGTCACCCACCTGTGAGCCTTCCAAAGTGCTTCTCTGGTCAGGAATCTCACAGCTGGTCACCACTGTCTGTAGATTCTGAGGGTCAAACAGCTCACTCTGCTCTTGCATGTGCGGCGGGACTGACAGCTCTGACTGAGCGCCAAGTGGGACTGAGCCACTCAAACTCTGTGACAGCACCGTGTCCTCGTCCATCTTCTCCAGTTTATCAGTTAAGGATGCTCCCACAGTAACACACTCGTAACCATCCGGTATATTCCTCATCTCCTCCTCTCTTCTGTCTCTGCCTCGCCTCAGATCCTCAGCCTCCTCGGCCTCCTCCTCCTCTGAGGGGATGGAGTGAAACGTAGCCGTGGGGGAGCCTTGATGTCGCTCCATGACCATCTCCATCTCCCAGACAGGCTGCCCTGTGAGTGGAATGTTCTTGGAAGAGGCCTCTATACTGTGCTGGTGCAGAGCTGCAGTCTGTTCTATTGGGCTCAAGGTAGTATGTTGTACCTCAGAAACATCCACATCTTCTTCCACATCTACAGAAAAGCAGATAAATATAAAGAGCTTGTTGATCATCATTGTGAATTTCCCCACTGTGGGAAGAATAAAGGTTTAACTTTATCTAAATTCAGGGTGAATGACCATGTAACTACAAAATCAACAATGAGTCAAAGAATAACGTCATCATTCTGCACCTTTGAACTGTTTGTGAGCCTCCTTCCTCCTCCTCCCTCTAATTCCGCCTTTAGCCACGGGTATGTGGCTGTTGGCTACATTCTCTCCATCACCTTCTCCATTCACCTCTGCTTCATGTTCAGAGTCACTTGCCTCCCTCGGTGGTGAGAAAAGGTATTGCACAAATGAGTGGTTCAAGTCACACTGCCAGATGGCAGCAGTGGAGAAGTTGGGCTGGGGCTCCAGGGCTCTGAGCTGAGGCTCATGAGGGCAGGAGTGGGAGTGCTCCTGGTACCAACACACCAGGCTCTGGAGGCTGGACACACGCTCCTTCCTGCCTGGGAAACAACAAATGTTGGTGAGAGGAAAACTGGATTTTATCAAATTTGAATATACACTTGATTTCCCTTATCAGATTTGAAAAACATTCACAACACGAACAGGAACAGTTACGTGCAAAAAAACCACACAATGTACACATCGCTCTTTTCTAAAAATTAAAGAAAAGTTAAGATTGAAAAAATTAAAATACTAATGGTAAGACAACATTAGGTAATGAGTTTGACATTTGGCTTGTAAAGTCCAACTTACCCTAACAGTTTCATTCAATTTACTTGGTGATTATTTTGTCAGATAGCGGTGAACAATGCACGCCAAAATTTTTGTCACACAAGCCAAAAAAAACAAACAAAAAAAACCAAGCAAAATCTCACATTTTAGGTTGGAACTAAATGTTTTTCATAGTGCTTAAATGATGGAATTTTCAAAAGAGTTGCAAATGATCTAATTACTAAATTGATTCAGTTCTAATATCTGTGAGATGAGCCAAAATTATGACTTATTCATTGAAACAGATATTTGGAAAATTTAAAAAATCTAACACAACACATCATCAGATAGTAAACATTTTAATATGAACACAGCATGAACAATCTTTCTGATGATTTTAAGAACTGCGACCAATATACCTACTGAATGAGAAACATTACAATGTAAACATCAACTTGTCAGTGCTCTCTACTATGTAATGATGCCTTTGACCTTAAAGCCAGACACCATATATATCTGCATTAAGCTAAGATCAGTCAACATATCGACCTGGACAATTTATCTGTGTAGCTCTATTTATCATGTCATAATTGTAACTTTAAAAACCCCCCAAAACTTTTGACTTTTTATCTCATAATTTTGATTTAGAATTTCTGAATTCTGACGTGTCATGTAATTTGTCCTTCCTCAAATTTCATGTGTTTTTTTTTTATCTTTCCCTTATTTTTCTTTTTGGCTGTCTAAAGCAGTAAGAAATACTGAAGCAGGATTAGTGGTTAGTCTTTGTGAAAAGTAAACAATCATTTGATCTGTAATATCTACCACGCCGACATTTAAGCCTTAAAACTATATTTGTAGTAATGAGTATACACACATGAAGTCAGTTGACTGCCAACATACAAATTTCTCTTTCTCAAATCACTTCCTCAAACAGCAGCAAAGCAGATTTCTGCCTGAGTAGATTCCATAACACTGATCTGACACAACCAGCTATCACACACCTGTCAAGCCTCTGTGACTGATTTAGGAAACGTGCCCTGCAGTCACTCACCTTTTTTCTGTTTAACTGAGACTTCTGGAGCAATCTTCTTCCTGTAATGCAGAGACACGTTAATTTGGACACCTTCTCAATGAAGATGAGGGAACAGCTGATGTTAGAGCAGACAGTTTGCACGGTCCGGCTGGGTGATGTGAGCTGGTAAAAACAAACTGTGCATTGCTTTGACAGGACTCACCCGCAGTATGTCTGCTGGTATTTGTCTCCATATGTGGAGTTGAGCAGGATCAGGTACTCTGCCAGCCCAGCATCGCTCAGACTGGTCCGCCTGCGGAGCTCACTCCACAGCTTGTGAGACTCTCCCAGGTACACCCGCCTCACGTCGTACTTCTTCCGGGATTCAAGACGCCTCTGAGCTCGGTCGGAGTCCGTAAGCCTGGGTCGTCCTCTGCAGCGCCTCAACACACCCTTCCCTCGGTCCCCAGTTTGGTCGGTGTCCAAAGGAACTTCCAACTCTGACAGGCTATGCGCCATCTTGGCCACAGCAGCTGATGTTGTCATTACCCGGCATCCCGGAAGTTGTCAGATCGAACAGGAAGCACTGGCACGAACGCCTTTTTCTGCTAGACGTCACACACCACGGGTTTGCTAACTTTGTTGAAACAGTGCTGAACACAGTCGTCCACCACACGGGTACATATATATTAAAATACTGTGAGAGACACACAGAGAACAGCAGCGGAACTGTACAGTGCACAGGGCGCTTTCCACACGGACCGCAGAAGCAGGAACACCAATGTGCAACATGTAAACAGATGCGGGAAACATCAACCTGAACATCATTATCAGACAACCTCAGTGGAGAGAAGGCATATATATCTTAGCGTCAGGAATGACGGACATTTTGACACTTGTGTTTCGGACTTTTATGTCACAAAGGGACGGACAGAAGGAGCTCACGGTCGCTCCTCCAGCACCGACCGGCTGCGGCGCACTGCTGGTCGGAGAGCACAGCATGAGCCGCTCCATGCTGCTGCTGGCGGCCGTGACGGCAGCCTCAGAGCTGGGGTCCAGAGTGGTGTTCTTCACCCAGACACAGATTCAAAGCCTCCCAGCATCTCTGCAGAAATGTGTTCCCAGCCTGAGCCCAGAGACTCTGAAGGTAGAGATCAGTGTCCTCTCAGACTGTCCACGTGATTTATTTTTACCCCTGAATGAGTTGCCCATTATAAAGGGCATATACGTTGTAACTAATAGTATTTATAGTGCTTTATGTATCAGTAAACCAATTTTGAGACAAACGTTTGGGTTGCCAGGTTGTGAAAAATCTCTCGGGCTGATTTAAGGTATATATTAACTTTTTCATTTAAGTTTACAACAATTAAAAAAAAAACCTCTGCTTGATAAATAACTCTCTTAATGATAGATAATAAGAGATAATAATCTCTTGATAAAAATTGTGTCAGTTAGTTCACTAATTAAGAAACATTGCAAATTTCACAATATGTCAGATGGGACCACAATGAACAGAAAACAGTGCAATAGCAGTTCTGCTGACTATGTTTTTGAACTGATGACACTGAGCTCTGACATATTGTGCGGAGATTTCCCTGCTGTCATTTAAAATTACATAGACTAGACAAAACAATTAATCAAATGTTTGATCAGCTACTTTGACTCATTCAGCTTCTCTCTCTTTTCGAAAAAAGAAAATCAAGTTTTGCTATCCAAAGACAGTGGAGGAGCTGCTGCAGCAGGTGGCCAGTCTTCATGAGTCCATCAACACATCTCCCACACCTCCCTCACTGATCATAGTTGACAGGCTGGAGGCCTACCTGTGTGGTCCTGGAGGCAGCAACCACAGTGGATTCCACTCAGGAGAGCAGTCCTGTGCTGCACACTTGTCTGCCCTGCTGTGTGACAGTGCCGCCTTTCTCACACAACTCTTGAAACAACGCTCTTCAAGTTCGGCCCCCTGCCGTCTCATCGCATCCTTCCAGTCAGAAGGGGACAATAGGCACACTGGTGAGGAGCCTTCAGCCACAGATCCCATCCTTGATGTTCTTGATCGCTATTTCCAAGTACGCTGTACTCTGGACCAGGACAGGAGCTATGAAGCTACAGCAGCTGGATTGCAGGAGTTGTGGCACATTTACCTTTCTGGGACAGGGATCAGAGAGGCCTCTAGCAACAAAGACTGTGAGGACAGGCCAGGTTTAGGCCAAGAGTGGCAGCTGTCAATTTTTCCTGATGGTTTAATGGAGTTTAAGTTTGTTTAAAAAAGTCTCTATCAAAGCCTGGGGGAGTAAATGTAGTTCAGTTTGTTCACTCGGAGAGTCTAGTCTTGTTCAGAGAAGATGCTCATATTTTAGTTCCACTCAGCTCTAAATGTTAGCAGATCATTCTTTCACGAGCAAAAGTATGTTTCAATCTCAGCATGATGTAATCTGCTGTTCACCCTGTCAGATATCAGTTAACAGAAGCACAGTGGTTGTAAATCTACAACATTTAATAAGTTGAAAACTTAAATGACATAAAACTTGGTCAAACACATGAATAAAATCTTACACATTACATAAACACTGAGCAATGGGACTATTGTTCAGTGATTACCAACATTTTGGCACAAGATCCCTTGAAACAAAGCAATATCTACTTGCAATCCTCATAAAATGGAAAAGAAAAAAATTGTCAGAAAATGCAGTTTGTTAAAATAAACATTTATTTTGTATAGCAAAATAATGTGTTTTTTTTTTTTTATCCCTTTAATCATCTTCTGACCCCTCACTTGTATGTTGCAAATGTTTCAGGAGTTCCCATCCCTCAGATTGGGAACCACTGATTTACAACACTGGAGCGATTGATGCGTGAGGCATTGGACTCACACGGCTGATATCAAAGTTAAAGTATTTTTAAGAATCAGAAAGATATAGAAAATACTCATTTAAAAAAATATACAATATCTTCACAAATACAGACTATTATTCTGTTTGTTTCTGAAAATGGAACGAAATATGATTCTACTTCTAAGTAAACTACTGATGAGGATATTTATATTAAAACATTCATCCTAAGAAGGAGATATTCACCATCTGAGTGTGACAAACTTAAGACTTTCTCTTAGAACATATATGTTGCATAATAGGGAAAAAAGTTAAAATAACAAGTGATCCTCCATTGTGAAACAAAGGGTATTAAAGAATAACATTTTCTTTTTATCATCCTTAATGAATTACTTGTTGTTGTGAATATTACAATAGTTCATCTTACGATAGTTTGTAAGAAATGACCAGTTGGTCGTGGGTTTTGAGCTTTAAACCTTTGTTTAATTTTTGTGTCACACGATGCTATAATACTTTTCTTCAAATATATAAATCAACAATGTATAGAAATGTAGTTATATACTTTCAGAGTACAACAATTTCACTTACAAGATATGTTTCCTAAGATACAAAAGTAAGCAAGCATGAAAAACATAGAAATTATTTAGTTTCATTTCAAAAATGCAATGGCTTTAAATGTTTTGAGTAGAAAGGTTAAGAAATATTGTACATTCTCTGCTCTTTAGATGGCAGCAGTGAGTAAAAACACAACTTAGACATGTCAAGTGAGAGACTAATAAACAACTACAGTTACATAAGAATGTATACTGCCTTAAAACCTTCATGCACAGCCTACAGTAGTAGTAATTTCATTTATTTTGTTCCAGGATCTTCCATTTGGAAAACTGCAATAACTGACTGATTTGATTGTCGTCTGAAACAACTGTGATAAAATACAAAAAGCAATATAATATTACATACAAATACAGTGATTCCTTTCAGATTTGGAACTTACATTGACAAAATGACTGTAACTGAGCTGTATGACTTCAATTGGAGAGTATTTTAAAGTACAGGGGTGGTAATATTCTATATATTTTATTGTCAACAAATCCCCAAAGCAACAATTCCAACTTAATTAAAAAAAACAAACAATTTGACAATTATTTGATGGACTGCCATGAAATTGTGTACAGACATCTAAGGTCTCCAGAGGATCAAGTGTTTCATTTATCACCATCATCAGGTTCAATTTTCAGTTAACCCAGTACTTTATGACCAACTACCTGCAAAATGCAAGACATTCTCATCAGGCTCAGCTTTGCATTGAGTCCTTAGCAAATGTTAGCATCTACTAAGAACTAACTAAGGTTGTGAACATGTCAAACATTATTCCTGCTAAACATCAGTATGTTAAGAATGCTTAGCATGCTGACATTTAACAAAAAGACCAGCTGGCTGCTAGCTGATGTGAAGCATCCATACTTGGTGTTCCAGACACAAATTGAGACCTGGAAGTTCTTTTAAATGCTATTTACAAGTCAGACTCTCATTATTACAATAACTTTGATATGACTTGAATGCAGCATAAGTGTAGCTGTAGACAAAAACTACACATCTGCTTCATCAGGCTTTGGCTACATTTCTGTGGGATTTGTTGACAATACAAACATAAATAATATCCTTAGAACTATTCTTTAAGACATATCAGAGGAACAATGAAACAGCATTGGCCTGGATTGTTCACAATCTTCCTAACCTGTATTTTAACCTAATAGCCTTTCTGTTATTCAAGCATAAAAATAAGTACACTTAACCCAAATGAATAATGAACTGAATGAATCAATAAATCACTGTGGAAACACACTTGAACTTGAATTATTAAAAAAAAATCCTGATCTGATCTAAAGGGTTGCATACTTACAGATCAGCACGCAGGCCTTTACATTGAATATCAGTATTTGGTGTAAACCACAGCTGCCATTCCCCTGTAATGGTATTGTTCTGTACAGATCAGGGATGATTTGGTTAAAGTAGAAATGATGTATGTGCATCAAGTGGACTCGTCTTCTTGAGTCCTTCAGCTTACACGTTGGTATCAGTCAGCTCCCGAGTCCCTGGTACACCTTTCTTAACAGTTAATGAGAGGCTATGTAGGTTTGGGTGAATATCCAAATGTCCTTCACCGAGCCTGCTTCAAGGCTCAGTCCATGTGTAGCCTGTACAACTTAGCTCCTTCTCAGCCATCATCATGGAAGGGGTGCTGCCTCGACAGGAAAGGTCTCCTATGAGCAGGGATCTCGTTCTTGTACTCATTGGCGTAGATAGTCACTTTTCCAATGTCATCTACTCTGCTCATGGGGCTGTAATCCATAGAGACCCCAGAGTCTGCCACTGCCATATAGGTGTACCCAGGGCCTTTGGGCATCCAGGCATGGTTTGGGTACTCAAAGCTGGACTGTGACGAAAGGCGGCCCGACCCAGAGCTCTGCTGTACGGATCCCAGGTCAGAGTGAGATTCACACAACACTGTCTTTCTGGAGGCAAAAAGCACCTCAAGGGGTAAGGCCTCCTCGAGAATGTCGTCCAGGTGTTCGTCCTCACTGCAGTTGTTGGCATTGAGGGTGACATAGGCATCTTGAGACTCTAGCAAAGAGGAGTGGGAGCAGGGAATGGGGTTCTGGTGGACTGCCCGTAAGCGGTCCATCAGCCAGTGGTCGTGTGGTGTGGCTCTCCATCCCTCTGTCAGAGCTGAATTGCCCCTTTCCAATGGCTCTCTCTCGTCAAGCCCTTTCCTTACATCCTTGTCCTCCCGTCTACCTGTGGTCAAAGCTCTAAAGGCCTTTGGTGGCAGAGGCGGGGAAGGCAACGAGGGGCAAAGGCTGAGTTCTGACAGGACTTCCAGAGGAGAGGGGCATTCTTCTGAGCTGTAGAGAGCTGGAGTCGACCATAAACCTCCGTTGGTTTGCCCCAGCCACTCCTGTACAAAAACATAAAGAATAATTATGAAAAATGTCTGGCTTTTACATAGTCTTCTGAGAGGGTAGACTCCTGGCATTTCCTGTAACACCATTGGGTTAACATTTTTGGAAATGAATGAAGTGTCTCAATAACTATTGGATGGATTGCCATGATAAGTACAGACATTCATGTCCCACTATGGATGAACTGTAATAACTTTAGTGTTCCCTTAGCGCGCCACCATCAGGCCAATGCCCAGTTCTTAACTTTATAACTAATTAACAATGTTAGCATGCTAGCATAGCAGTGAACAGCATGGTAAATGTTATACCTGCAGAAAAATCAGCATGCTAGCATGGTCATTGTGAGTGTGCAGCTTGCTGATGTTAGCATTTGCAAAAAGCAGCGTTGTGCCTAAGTACAGCCTCATAGAGCAAGGCTGTACACCTGTCTTGTTCTTACCTGAAAGTCCCCACCATAAACAGTAAATAGGCCTTTGAACTTGCTGTCAGGAGTTGGAATAGTTGGCCAAATCTTCTTTACAAGAAACCTGAAAAGAGCACAGATGCTTAAAAATAGAATTCTTCATTTGTCTTTTTCCATTAATCAGTACTCTAATTTTCTAACAGCAACAACCTGTATGCCCTTATGCCTGTACATAAGCTATGTCTTACTGGTGGACTGACCTGCGATGTGACAGGAGCATAGTGAGAAACAGCCCAGCAAGGACGAAAGAGATGATAAGAGTCAGGGACATGATGAGTAGATCGAGTTCTGGAGGAAGCACGGAATGGTCAAAAACAACCAATGCAACACCAACTAAGCGAAAAAATAAAATCAATGCGTACTGGATCTTTGCAAGCACAGTAAAAATGTCAATATACATAGTCTCAACTTTCAAGAGATACCTATACTGCTGGGAATAGATGATGTGTTATACTGCACATGTGACTAAATACTAACCTGCAGGCAGTGTTTCCATGGACACTGGGTCACTCCACGCACTCCAAAAGCCGTTGTAGCTGATCCCGTCCAGCTTTACACGGACTCGTACCTTGTACTTTTTACCTGGCTGCAGGCCTCTCAGGATCAACTCTGAGATGGCTCGTGCCACTTCCACCTGCAAAACAGACCTCAACTCATCAATACTGGTCCGTATGTTCACCTACCATTCAACAATCCTGCTGCTTCAAGCTTTACCCTACCTCTAACATATCAGTGATATTCACACAGGACATTAAAATAACCGTCATACCTGTCCCACGTGGCTGTCCTCCACAGTGTAGATGACTTCGTACATCATGCTATCGTCCATGTACTTGAGAGACGGAGGCACCCAGCTGACGTTCAGCTGGCCCTGGTGGCCCGTGCTGCTCACTGTCACATTAGCCGGAGGGTCCAGAAGAACTGTAGTGCAGACATGAGGCAGTGTGTCGGGGAGGATTTTGAAGGAAGTCAAGGAAAGATTAATCCTCAACAAATGTTCAGAAACAACACTCCAGTAACTTACATCACTACTTTTAAGGTGATATGACGAACTTAGCAAACAGCTGCCTATTTACTAATCCAGCAGATGCAGAGCAACATTAATATTCATTTGTAGTTGTGTTTGTGTCCACCTGATGAATGTAAATCTAATCTTCACCTTCTTCATTCTGCTTTTAGTCTCCACCAACTCCTGAAGTAAATTTCTGTATTTTAGCTGCTAAATGCTCCACTATGTTCACCACCTAGTCACTAACTTTGTCAACTCTGTTGGCCAGGTAGTGGACAGATTTTTTTAAAGCTTTTTCTCAAGAGTAGTTGCTGTTGCAGTCAAAAAACAAAATCATTAATGCGACCAAAACACTAAAGTGGTGAGCTGTAAAAGTAACAGGGACTGTAGATTTGGGTGATAACTCGAGCGATTGCTTTCACATACGCTTCAAGATCAATTGTCAATAAAAACAAAAACATTATTGGGAATCTTAGAGGAAAATCAAATGTACACCTCTAACTTTATTGTTTACAAGTGTGTGGAAGCAGCGGCGCAGTCTACAGTAAACTCACAGACGAGCTCGACGAGGAGGCTGCGATTGTGGATCAGCATTCCCTCTCGACGAACCTGGATGTCCATTTGGACAAACATCTGGGTTCGGTTGAGATGGCAGACGAAGAGCCTCTTCCCGCCTGCTGCTGGGAGGACTCTCAGCGGGCACCTGCTGCTGTTTTCATTTCTGCTTGGGGACAGAGGAGGACAGAAACACTGTGGACTCAGAGAGGTGACATAGGACTATTCTTAATTGTTCTATTGTTTATGTATCTAGACTGGTATATTGATATCATGTAATACCAGGCTTCTAAAAACTTTATAACCCTTAAATACTTCACTAATCACTCTGGTTTCTGAAGCCTTAAATTGTTTCATTTGTAACCTACTGGTTGTGATAGACAAAAAAAAAAAAAAAAAAAACAGTCAAAGATGTTGGACACATTGGACACCACATGGCTTGTTGTTACACAGTCCTGTACATGAATGGGACTCACTGGTAGGTGTATGTGAAGGAGTACTGATCCACAGAGCCGGCCCTCTCCTCATCTTCCTCCCAGAAGCATGTGAAGTCTTTCCGGCCTTCAGCAAAGCACTTGGGGTTTTGTGCCTCCTCCTTCAGCATCATGGACACTGAGGACATGAAGTTATTATGATGGGAAACACACAGGATTTATTGCTTGTTATGAAATCCAATCACTTATATTGGAAAAAATAACTTGGTGAATCCCCAAAAAAATATTTGACGTTGTTTTAAAATCTACTATGAAAGTTGCTGTCACACATAAATGTCCTACCTTTTCTGTCGAAATCTCGCGAGCCCTGGACGACGGCGGGGTTTCTCGCGGCGCACAATATCACGTAAAGTGCCAACAATCGGCTCAGGTGATCGCATGTCATCCTCCTGTCTTGCCTGTGAGCAGAAAGACTGTGGTCCTGTGTCATCCGCCTGCATACCTGGAGGACAGCCTGTCTCGGGAGCGTGTGCTGCTCTCGGCCGAGGACGTTTGTTTTGAGTTCAGATAGCATGGACGGAGCGACGCGGCCGGGCGGCTGCTCCGGAGCGATAAGGTGTGTAAGAGCCGAGCTGTTTACTCCGTGCAGAGTGAGAGGGAGAGGTGGGGACAGAGCAGGGGTTACAAAGTTTTTACATCACTGGGTGATGGGCGGGAGGCACTGATGTTTACAACCTGTCTCTGCTGCTGTGGGGATAGATAGATATTGATTGATTGATTGATCGATTGATTGATTGAATGACTGGTTAAAGGGTGGATAGGTAGATGGTGAAATGATGGAGGGATTTATTGATTTATTGATTAATTGATTCGATAATTGATAGATAGATAGATAGATAGATAGATAGATAGATAGATAGATAGATAGATAGATAGATGTACTGATTGATTGATTGATTGATTGATTGACTGACTGCTGGTGGATAGATAAATAGATGGAGGGAGAGAGGGATTGATTCATCTATTGATTGACTGATGGATAGATAAATACATAGATGGATGAGGAAGGATAGATAGATAGATTCAAGTGTGGATAGATAGATCATCATCTAGTGTGGGAGGGATAGATTGATTGATTTATGGGTGGATAGATTGAGGGAGGGATGGATGGATAGATAGATGGATAGATAGATAGATAGATAGATAGATGCAT
This sequence comes from Centropyge bicolor, assembly GCA_037975185.1. Taxonomy (NCBI): domain Eukaryota; kingdom Metazoa; phylum Chordata; class Actinopteri; family Pomacanthidae; genus Centropyge; species Centropyge bicolor. The sequence continues at coordinate 4,431,758 of JBBMOC010000022.1, read as the reverse complement.
GGATTGATTGATCAAAGGGTGGATAGATATACGATGATTACGATTATTATTTCTGTTGTGTATTGAATTAAGTTTGCCCCTTTAGAGTCACCGTCACTTCCCCATTTGAGGAGTTACTTGTTTTCATCCCTGTTGTTCTTGATCTAGAGTTGAAAGCTAATTTATGCAGCAGTACAAATCTGCCTGGTCTCACGTCCCTGAAAGTATAAGGAATACACAACAATTTCTTTAAAGCCTTTGTCCTGAGCACCTGTCTCTTGGGTGAGCTGATCAGAACCAGGAGCTGAAGTTGACCCCCTTTGAGAATGGGACTTGAGAAGGTGGAGCTTGGCCCCCGGCTGGCCCCCAACTGGCCCCGGGCCACTTTAATCCCAGCATGTGCCCATGTAACGGAAGCAGCAGAGTGCTCATACACCTAAGAGGCAAACGGTTTCTTATCTGCTTACTGCACTCACATGTTTTCTTGGTTTGAGCAGCATTATCAGAGCTGCAGACGCCCCTGTTTCTTCACCAATGATAAGTAGCCCCCCAGGGGTGTAGCTGCCCATCCCCTTCAGTTTAAATGAAATGAGGCGCTTTTTTGCATCACATGAAAGAGGGGTAGTAGGTAGTGATGTAAGGAAAAGCTGCATTTCCTTCATATGACGACATTCAGCTACAGATGATGACACATTTGAACTTGCTTGATATACTGCCCCGCATCAGCCAGTTTAGGTGAAAATTCAACTCCACATAAGTTCAGTTTGAAGGTATTTAGAGGCCCTGCACAGCTGTGTTTTACTGACCAAGGTGGCAGGAAGAGGAGGATGAGGAAATCTGTATTGTTGTGGAAGACAATGGCAGAGTGTGGTTTCTCTGGTTCTTCAGATAAAACGTGGAAAAAAGCCTTGGCTTGATGTTTTGGGGTTAGGAGGTCGGATGCAGGATCATAAATTTCGCTTTCGCTGCTGCTGTCACCACAAACACTTTGCAGTCATGTAGAACCATTGGACACTTTCATACTGATTTTTTAAAAGGAACTAAAGACATTGATTGATTACCACTTTCCCTTTTGTAATGAATATATTCTTTATTTTCATGTACTCATTTCAACATATGCAATGTATTGTTTATAAGATGCATTTTTCCACAATGCTTCCATCCTACACATTCAGAGCCTAAAATAAAGGGTTCAAATGATCTGACCTTCCCTCTGTTAGAAAGCGATCAGGAATGCAAGACATCAAAACAAACAGATCATAAACGTAAGAAAGAAAAGAGCACACCCCAGACTAACAGCTCTGAATGCTATAGACGTATTTGAGTCTGTAGTTTTTCAGTATGGCGGATAAGGTAGTTAAAAGTTCAGTATCAGTAAATTAGCAAAACAATGCCAAGTACAATTAAAGCACATTCAATATGTATTCGAGCAGCAGCCGCCACAGATATCATATGCGCTCTGATGCCTCTGCATTGCATTTAAATACATTGCACACCTGCACAGTGAATTATACACACACATTAGTGTTATGAGTCCTGCATGAAAGCTCAATGTGGTGCAGAGGAGATGATAATATCAGTGATCCAATATCTGTAAAATGATATATCACTATTCAGCAGCACATGCTGGCGGCAAGAGATAACTGACCACAGGCTTATACAACAGTAGGGAGTGAGCTGACCACCAGTTGTGACCCAACCCCCCTGAGCCCCCCAACGGCGGGCTTTGGCGCAACAACGTGAGGCCGCTATCATGGTGCATGGTTGATACTGACAGTAGTCAGCACGTGGACGGTGATGGTCAAATGGCACTGTAAATGACAACTAACAGAAAATAATAGTTAAAGATGATATACAAGGAACAAAAAAAAGTTTTTAAATGGCAAACATAACAAGGATGAATGAAGATAAAACCTCATTTTATTCATTTCATTGACAAGATGAGATATTACAGTAATGGGATATAAAGTGACACAGGCTCTTTTAACTAACATTCTGCACCAGCTCATTGCTTTTTCTTAGCAGTGGCAAACAATAGCACAGATGAGGCCTAGATTGTCTGCCGTCTTCTTCCCTTTCTGAGTACACACACACACACACACACACACACACACACACACACAGTGTGCTGCTCCTCAAAACAGTCATTATGTCAGTAACAAAAAACAAAACATAAAAAGATATTTCACCACTTTATTAAGCATAGCAGGTTTGCCATGCTGCAGCTGGGGGAGCAACGTGTGTATGTGTGTAGTATGTGTCATGGTGAGAAGCATGTGTGTTTGCAAGACATTAAAAAAAATGTCAGATCGGGGTGAGTGAGGACATGCCACGAGGCAGGTCATGTGACAAATACAAGCGTTGCCAGCGTTAAACGACTTCCTCACACGAGCATGCTTGCGCTGTGAGGAGGCACAACATTTACTATTGCCACATCCCTCTTGCCGCCTCTGCTTTAGCATATCAGAAAAGGCCCCAACAGCCTCTGAGAAGCACTGAGGGATGCAGAGACCGGTCTTAAGACTTAGGTCAAGATAAGATCCGTTATGACATTCTGTTGGTTTTCTTTGTCATCTCCAAGTGATGGATGATGAGACGTATGCATCAGAATCTCACTACAGATAAATCAGCTGTCAGGGATAGGGCTGATGACGACATGAAGGCATGTGTTTATTTTCCCCAACTGAATTTCATTTGACTGCGCTTCATGGAAAAGTCCATATTTACAGAAATTTAGAAACAAAAGAAATTGTAATGGTATTCAACATCTGATGGAATCAGATCGAAGATTAAGAAAACTGACTCCACTCTCATGTTTGTGCAATAAATATGAGGCTACCCCCACAGCTGGTTAGCTTAGCTTAGCATCCTATGCTATGTCTTGTTTCTTTACCCATACAAAAAATACATACTCCTACCTACCTGCCCAAGGACTACTGACGGAAAATAGCAATTTATTAAAACCTGCAATATTACATCTCTCCTTGGTAAACACAAGGTTAATGTTTTTAGTGCATGGTGCCTGTTCAAATAAAGAAACATGAAAAATCTTCTTTCAAACCAGTCTTTGTTCAAACCATACTCAACTGGCTGTAGCTTCATATTTAGCATACATGCATGAACGTTGTATCAATCTTCTAATCTAACTCTCCACAAGAAAGCAAATAAGTGGATTTCCCAAAACATTAAACTATTCCTTTAAGCCTTGCAAAACTCAACATGACCTTGTTTAAGACGTACATCACTTCAAGTAGGCTGTATAAAACTGTTTCATTCTTCATCTTTCATCTGGACAAGCGCACTGCTCTGTCACTCTGGCAGCTGCAGTGACATTTGTCTATCCACCAAAACTCACTTTCTGAATAAGTGTGAGGCAAAAGAATGAGCCCTGAAGCTGCAAGAACATGATTCATTTTGTATCTACAGTATCATAAGTAGGTGCTCAAGGGTGACGGTCAAATCTCATATATGCCTCCTTGTAATAACTGAGCTCACGACATGTAGTGTCTATGTGTCTAAACTAAGACAAACCTCAGCACATGTATTGTATGAGTCTCAAATAAAACAATGAATGCCACAAGTACGGACATCTACAGACACTATTTGGCATTGCTCATATCTATCTGCACAAAAATGTTGGCACAGAAAATGAAAGCCACTGAACACATGTCAGATACAGTACATTTAAAATGCTAATGGGGCAGCAGTGGTCAAGCCGGTTGGTGAGGTGGGTGGACGGAACCTAGGGCGAGTTTTAACACAGAGCCGATGGCCGAGACAGAGTGGGCCTCTTTCAGGGAAAAAACAAAAATGGCGGACTTTGGGAGGAGAGGGGTCTGATAGCGCTGATGAAGATTATCTCAGCAAGCTGTCGTTTGTTGGTTCGTACTGCACAGGGTGGACATAGCAGAGCTGGACGGCTGGGTGGTGCCAGAGAGAAGACGGAGGAAGAGATGCTGCACTGTCCATGGTTGAGGCACAGAGAAGGTGTTGGTCTTTGTCTGTGTCTGTGTGTGTGTGTGTGTGTGTGTGTGTGTGTGTGTGTGTGTGTGTGTGTGTTGAGGGACTTGGTAAGAAGGCAGGTGGTTTAGCAAGCACAGCCCCCATGGCTCTCTGAAGACGAGTCTTTAAGGCCCTGGTTCCCGTGATTGGATATGAGGTTGATGTCTCCCTCCATGCTCTCGTTCATCTTCTCACAGATGACGTCCACTAGACGCTCAAACACCTGCTTCACGTTGATGTTGTCTTTGGCGCTGGCCTCGAAGAACTGGAAACCTGAGGGGGAGCAAGACATGATTTCATTTCATTTACTATGAACAAATACAGTAGATGTACAGTATGCGTGTTAAAATACAGGCAGATACATGCATACATACAACATTTGTCTGCAGAAGCTAACCACTGCAAGTTTCACAATAGGACAGAACTGTTGGAGTAAAAGAGTTTTTACCCAGCTCCTCTGCCAGTCGCTGGCCGTCCTCTGTGGGTACGAGCCTGTCGTCCTCCAGGTCACACTTGTTACCAACCAGGATCACTTGAGCATTGTCCCATGAATATGTCTTGATCTGTGTTGCCCTGTGTTACAGAGATAGAGTTTCAGAGTCTGCATAATTAACCCTTTGACGCCTATTGTCGCGAATTCGCCTCAAACCTCTTCCATTCAGAATGCATCCAAGGAAGTCTATGTGTTCCTCCAATGTCGATTCATGCATATTCAATATGCACCTAGGAACCTTTTGCAAGCGTTTGTTTCTTGGGGGAACGTTCAAATTCGGAACTACATACGAATATTATATACATACACTAGGTATACATGCATTATATGCATTCTGTGTGCTAGAGTAAAATTAACAATCTCCACTTAATTTAGCATCTGCTTGAAAGCAAAAACACAAATTATTTATTTTTTAATATAATTGTATATAAATTTGGGCATCAAAGGGTTAAAATCAGTAAAAAAGGATCTGTAAAGCAATATAGAACCCAATACATCAGACAGAAATGGATGTGGTCTATTACTTTTACATCTCACACTTCCATCCAAACTTATTAGCAAAAGTGTTTCATATTTGACCACATGGTGGGGCTAGCCCCTAAAAAAATTACTTCTTCACACCAAATTTCATTCAGCTCTTGATCTAACAAAATGACAAATGGGACAAAACACATCACCTCCTAGAGTTAGTATTAATAGATAAAACTGTTCAAAAGTCCAACTCACCAGTCCTGAACTGCATTGAAGGAGTCCTGGTTAGTGATGTCATACATGAGCAGGAAGCCCATGGCTCCTCTGTAGTAGGCTGTGGTGATGGTGCGGTAGCGCTCTTGTCCTGCTGTATCCTGCATTTACACACACAAACACACAAATATATTTTCATACCATACGTCTTACATTTTATATTTATTAAGGTCTATAAAACAGAAACAGAAACTCCTTGATTCCCCTGCGATCATTCAATGCATGATTTCAATCACAAGGGGGCAGTATTGTCCAAACTATGCCCACTGCTAGATGTGTGCTCTGAGTTGCCAAAGCACAAGTGGACCAGTTCCACCATTTAGCAGTTAGAGTGAGTTGTCCACTCCAGGGGCTTTCAAAGTAAGGGACTGTGGACCTCCCCTCAGACAAACTTTGATCTCTGTTAACTTAGCTTTGCTCAATTCCTGGATTCCTATGGGATCATGATCATGTTTTGTGATTCGAAGATTGTTCCTGATGATGATCGGAACAATTGAGCCAAGATAGATAATATTGTTGTTTGACAGCAGACCACACCAAATACATAGAAAGGTCTGTCCTAAGGCTTTTAAAAAATAAAATTCCCGAAAACTATTGTATGTCTTTAACCAAATCACACATTTAGACTATTTTATGTGATCTCCTTTTGACAACTAATATAATGACTAATGTAAGATTTTTTCATTTCTATTCACTGAGCCTCCCCTACAACCCCCCTAGGGAGGCCTTCCTCCCACTTTGAAAACCTTTGGTCTACTCCAATAAGACTGACTAATTTCACCCATTTGTCATCACCATCTGACATGTTGCATACAAGTTAATTCGAACTCGAAGTTCGAAGGATGTTGTTTAACATTATTAACTATATAAAAGTGGATGTTACAGATGTCCATTTTTTTCATGCAATTGAACTGTCGAAGTTTCATTTGATTTAGGCAAGTTTCCATTCGTATTTATATATAAAAATATACCATTTGGAGAGACAGACGCTGGTCATTTTAATTTTTGTTTTCAGCTTTTGGCTACTTAATAGTTAGCCTAAAGTAACAGAAGCTTGTCATTTCAACCATTTATTCATTATCTATAGTTTTTCACTTTAGTTTTTATTTCAGCTGTTTATCCATTCATTTTATGATTTTTGAACTGCTCATTACTATTATTAATACTGTAACTACATAGTATTCATTACTTTAAGCAATTTTTTTCAACCATGTATTCATTGCTTTTAGATAAAGATTTAGACTAGTTTTCATGCATTCTCACAACATGTAGTGTTTAGGTGTAACAGATGACTAAATATGTGGATTTTATAAATTATATTGTACTTTGTGTTTTTTCCATGGACAAACTTTCCACAATTAATCAGTCAATGGTAATAATGGGCTTGTAAACTATTACTTTTACTTCAAACTGACATTGATTGCCATAACACTCACTTGTCTATAATGAAAAACTTGTGATAAATAATTTGAGTTATTAAATGCAATTTCAAATTAAAGTCACGTTATGTTTAATTTGTAGTTGAAGTAAAACAGATGGAGTTATTGAACCTGTGTACTGGGAAAAGAATCACTGCACTCTGTGAAACCCTCATGCGTTTCTCTCCTTCCAAAGGCGCCTACTTGTCTTCATTACCACATCAAAATGCCACATGCTCCACTCTACACAATTTACCAGAAGATCGCTTTAGTCATTTCTCATCAAATCAGGACTTCTGGCTTGCATCAATAACCAGCCAGCAAGAAGAGACGCACAGATAACAGAGCTGCGAGCGTCATGGAGGAGGAAGAGGAGGAGGTGGAGGATGACAGGCCACTGTGCAGTGTTCCCTCCCTGCCACAGTGAGTTTATCAGAAGCATCTTCTAATTAATGTGTGATGTCACAGTCGACGGCTCAAAATAGTTTGGTGGATGCTGAAAGCAAAAAGATCTAACGGTTAGACTGAGTTAGTGGAGCAACTCCCCTCCACTCTCATGGTTACTTGGTAACCTGTCAGTCCTTCATTTGCATCTGGGGCTTATGTGTGTCTTTCTGTGTTTATCTGATGTTTCCTCACAGTGAGGAGGAGGTGGGGAGGGCGAGGAGGGGGAGGTGTAGGTTGTCCAGGTAACCTGAGGCAATTGAGGGTTATGAATGTTCCATTACAGCCAGGACTGCTCCGGGTGGTCAGCCCAAAATGATCCTTCTCACTTTACAAAATGGGTAAGACAGAGAGCAGCCAGCTGCATAAATCCTTCTGTCAGACACAGCAAAGGAAAAAAAACATTGTTTACCCTTGGTAGATTCTTTTATTCTTTCCGATGCCACACTAGGAGTCTGCTTTCTGTCGGGTTATTTTTGTTTTAACCAAAGTGTGAAATATCCCAGGTCCATCTTTATTTCATCCACATAGGGATGAACAAATATTTGGCAGCGTAATGGGATGTCTAACCAAATAGACAGTCTCCAGGGTTGCTATAATCAACTCTAGCCAGTAAACAAAAGCTGCTCCCTCATGTATGGTGATAGACAGGGAGGGTTTAAATCAGGCCTCCGACGTCACTGGGACCCTGATCTTTAAACATGCGTCACCTGCATTTGTATTAGCGGGCGACACAAAGCAGTGGCACACACAATATCATCCCCTGGGTTGCTACACACAACATATGTGTGCTCGTGTTTATGCTAAGTGTGCAGAAGGTGTGCGTGTTTGTTCCAAGATCAGAAACATATTTCCATGACACAAAATGGAGGGATGTAAACAATATGTGTACACAGTGTGAGCACATTGTACCTGAATGTTTGAGCAATTACTGTGCGAGGGCCATGTGGTGTGTTATCAGGGCAGCTTGTTTCCATGATACACAAAGGGAAGCTAGCAGCTGGCAATGTGGAATCATCAACAATACTCTTTGTCTAAGGACCTTGTGAAATCTCTTACACATGGTGTTCGATGGGATCTTACATGAATTTAACAGTCAGGAAATTAGTTGATTATTAACGACACATAAGGGAGGACTTGTATTAATACATGCCTGTGGGTCCCACACCCTTTAAACACACTGCCACACTAGTGCTGCAGTATATCTTCGTTATGTCTCCGTCAGATGCTGATAGGGAACTTCCTCTGCTTCCTGAGCTTAGGAAATACCAGGTCTCTTTGTCATTTAACAACACCATCAGTTGTTACGCCAAGGCCAGGCGTGCACAATATGCCCACCTTCTCAAAGCCCAACTAATCACACAATTACCCAAGACGCATTATAGAGTCATTACAGTTAATTCTTTCAGCCTCCTCAGCTGTTAGAATATTACACACGACTAATACTGCAAGGCATGTAATAGAGACACATGTTCGGTAAGGTGGGTGAGTGTGTGTTTTGGTGTGGGCTCCTCCGCTGCTGATTCAGCTCGGTCGCCGTTCCTGTATCATGCAGTGGCTCACACGTTGTTGGTTCAAATGAATCATCTGTTTGAACAGCCTTAACAATGTGTTACAATAGGATTTGTAGCGTGGCAAGTGGAGGGAAATTAAGGATACACCAAATAGTAAAATATAAAAGCCCTGCAATGAGTAGCAGGGTTAAACATTTTATTGAAACTGTCTGAGGTGTTGATCTGGCTCAGTCTGGCTGTTTCAAGCTACAGTTTCAGACCCATTTCCAGTCTTTAAGGCTAAGGTAACCAGCTGCTGTCTGTAACTGCAATTGTTAATAATTACCGTATAGGCATCAGAGTGGTTCCAATCACATTTCCCAAAAAGTCAAACAATTTCTTTACACTCCCAAAATTCTGTGCTACACTTCTGTAAAGTCGGGGCGATGACAAGAGAATAGTCCAAATCGAACAAGCAGAGGCTGAAATATCCTGACTTTTTGTCCCTTGTTTGGGTCGACTCCAATGATGTCCCACATTTCTTGTAATTCCACTTAATTTTTTGTTACTCTCTCCATACTGTCTTTTAAATTGGCATCCTTGGTTTGTAAAGCTTTGTAAAAGTCTTCAAGCCCAAGCTGAGATAACCCTGTTGATATCACAAGGGTTTAAACTTCAAAGCTCCTTTCATGGCCATTGAAGACAATGGAAAACTGTTTTCATAAGGACACTGACTTGTATAAGTAAAACTGGTAAAGTTCCACTCCAACAATGATTGCTACAACTCAAATTGCTAATTAGAATTCACCTTATTTGTGTAGTTGCCTTCTGAATAGTGAGTTACTGTAGCTGCATGTGACTGGCTGTAGTATCACTCAAAAAAGCCACAAACTTATGAAATGTGGTAATGAGAAATGACAAAACTCATGACAACATGTGCTAAACAAAAATGAAAAACTGAATTAGCAAAGAGGAACAGTCAGACACAGTCTCACGCAGACACATCAACACTAACTGCATACATACATAAATGCTAATTTTACTGCGTATAGATGGATGTAGAAGTATTGCGTATGCTAAGTGGTTTGCCATATCAACTTAAAAGGTGATAATATGTTTGTGATGTGGTCACAAGCTAGTTTCCGCTGCCCCTAAGTGGCCAAATAAATCAGGTATTGAAACAAAAATCATATCCCCAGATCTGAGGTAAGACCGTTTCTAGTTGTGTCCATGACCAAGATAAGGGTGAGGAGTAAGAAAGTTTATGCAACCACAAGGAAGTCATGTTTTTACACTTGCACAAGCTAAATTCACACGCTAAACTTGCACAAGGGCAAAACCCACAATTCCAGACAAACTTGATCTTTAAAGGTCTTCTGGTAAGCCTTCTGTTTTTTTATCCAACGCAATAAAATCTGACTGACTGAAGCACCCACTTTTCTTAACAACTACAAATTTCAAAGCACATGGAGGTCAAGTGTAGAACAGATGCAGAGAGGCAATGGACATTACACTAAATAAGCATTATTAGCTGTGGCTGCAGTTTGGAAACCAAAAGTTTTTGGTTATGCTGTCTACTTACCTATTACAATACTACAATGTAATACCACAAATAAAAACCGTAATGCATCCATAATCCACTCACCCAGATCTGCAGTTTGATCCTTTTGTCATTGCGGAAGACAGTCTTGACCTTGAAGTCGATGCCCACTGTGCTGACGAAGGCAGAGGTAAAGGAGTCGTCTGCGTAGCGGAACAGGAAAGAGGTTTTCCCCACGCTGCTGTTGCCAATGATCAGCAGCTTGAACATGTAGTCGAAATTCTGGTCGGCTGCATCCTTCTGGGAGGGCTGCTGCTGGAGCCGCGAGTCATTTGATGCCATCTAGACAGGAAGGTGAAGGAGAGACAAATTTTAGAAATGAACCTAACATGCAGCATTTGGCGGAAATCTTTACAGCACCATGACTGCAATTAGTCTCTGAACATTGCTGATATTAGTTAGAGTCAACTACGGAGGCAATTTAAGATTATTTTAGAGATAGTGTTTTATCAGATTTTGTGACAATGTCAACAATCTAAATGTCCCCTTACTTCCTTTATCAAAGGTAGACAGTCTTCATCAGTGAATAAAAGAGGTGTCACTAATCACATGACGTCAGTATGGAACATTGGTCAGGTGATATCAAGGATATGGTTTATGACAGATAAGAGAGAGAACAATCAAGGAGGCAGTTGCCATTCACATCCAACACAAAAGACCATCTTTGAGTAGAGAAGACCATCTGTCACCACCATCTGACCAGCAGGCATGTGATGACACACACCTGAACCCGATTTTTTTTCACTGATGATGACTTAAGAGTTTGTGAATTAACTTTTAGTTGAGATTATTTTGTCACAAGTACTGAACCCAAAGTAAAAAATTTACTTCCATGCCTAAGGTAGCTATAATTTATGATAACACTGTGTCAAATGACAATGTGAAAACAATGTGACAATATGCAGCTCCCCTTGGTTTCCACACAACTTGGCCCACAACTTTACTGTTTTGGTTACTTTCACCACTCTCATAGCGCCAGGAGTCAGTATCAAAAACAGAGTTGGAAGAGAAGAATATTTGACACAAACAAGGCTCCAAATAAAAGATACTGTTTCTCCATAACAGCTGTGTAAATATGCAACTGTTTGCTTACAAGTTAAACTCATCAACTCAACATATAAACTCATGTCAGCTTAGAAGATGATATGTTATTTTTGTGTTCATCGTTTGTTTTGTGTACCCCAAGTGGTCAAAAAAATCAGTTACTGCGGGTTTAAATCTGTTGGTTATTTTTTTTGATGCACGCATGTACATACACTCATGAGCTTGACAGGCATGCCAAGACAGGCAAAGAAGAAGGCAGCTAGCAAGCAAACATGGATGCAAAAAAAAGTTTTGGTTTTTTTAAAAATTGCTTTGCAAATGTTTTATGTTGCCTCAAAGATACACATAATGCGTTCTGGAGTGTAAAACTGTTTGTTGACAAGAAATATCCACAGTGCATCTTTAACCTCTATGACACATCATTAATTAATGTTCTGCTCATTAGTGAATCAAATGACCAACTCAGCGTTTCGGCACTAGAATCAACCTTGCTCACATCACTGGACTCTTACAGATGTTACTTAGTCGCTTTGAATCAAAGCTTGGCCAGATGTTAGCGAAATCTGTGACCAACATGATGTTATGACTACATTTCCATTAAAAGGTTTGTTATCGATCTGAAAAAGGTAACAGCGAGATAAACTTTAGAATAGCTAACACTTGTACTTTTTAAATGATGAGAAGCCGTGCCATCTGTCCATCTGATTTACTGTAATCATTCCTCTCTGTGTAATCTCTCCTGAGGGCAGGTATGAGATTACCCGCCATTAAGCCTTTTAGCATCAGACATTCAAACAGTGGGAGGAGGGAGGGCAGCCACACAGCTATGGGTGTGAACAGGAGAGCAGACGGCTAGCCATGTGTGTCCCTCACTACACACACACAAACACAGCTGATCAATCAGTGGCTGAGCCCCGCCTCTCTCTGCTGAGACTCGTCACCGTGGAGACCGGACTGGGACTCAGCTGCCAGCAAGACCCATTAGTGGTCAAAGCCCTCAGTTCCCTCAGCTTTTAACTGGCCAGATGGAGGTCTCCAGAGCAGGATACAGATATCTATCACACTACCAGCGAGGGCTACGGAAAAAAGGAGAGGAGAAGAAGCTCATTATGAAGAAATAAGAGAAGCCTGGCAAAATCATTTACTGTATGTGATCACAGTGCCAGGGTATGATGTTCCTCACTCATGTACTGATATACACTTGGCATATATCTGTGTGTGTGTTAAAATATAATCTAAAAGAACTGATGTTAGAGAACCGTATGAGTATAAGAACACCACTAACCCTGTTACTCATGAATTATTTAATATGTGCTACAAGAAAATATTTTGCTGCTGCCTGATGAAAACACTGCATCTCTGAGACCAGCTGAAAGCTATGCAGTGTTGGAAACCTCTGAGATGGAACGACAGGTATGCAAACTAGTTCAACTAAAAGCTTCCAAATTGCCTTCATTGGATTTGTATTGTTGGCATACAGTTAACTTGAAGTTAACTGAAGCATGAAGCAGACTTTCTACACATACCAGTTTGTGCAACCTCGTGTGCGGGCTGATGTTGTAATGAACTCACGCTTCTTACCAGCAGTGGGAAAACAACACAATAGTCTTTCACAACTTGACTGCTGAATTTAAAGCCTAGGTAGAGGTCCCATAAGCACAGCCCTTTCAGATCAAAAAGGGTTTTCTGGGTGTTACATAAAGGCCTGTGTTCATGTCTCAAGTCATGACTCTCAAGTCTTTCTAATCTCTCGAAACATCGGTTGTAAAATCCCAAATCACATGATGCCTGTGTGGAGATCTCCAGGGTACATTTTTCGTGTACTTACAGATCCTATAGCATGGATCCACCCACTCTGAAATTATTTTCTTACTTCAACTTTCCCATTAGCTCAGCTTAAGCCGGAGGTAAACCCAGTCACATGTCCTTCATGTTTACTGTTCAGCTCATGATGCCTGCAGGCAAACGAGTCGTCTCATACAGTCTATAAAGACATTTCTAAAATGTTGTTCCCCCCCTTTATTTATAAACGTGATATAAATGAGAAGATGTAAACAGTGTTATCTTGCATAATTGTTCAATCTGATTATAAGAAACACAACACCAATTCAAAGTAATACAACAACTATTATAAAGTCTTCTTCCTCCATATATTGACAATCACCAATGACAGGGAAGCGTGCAGAGCAACACCAGACAACAAAAAGCAGCCTGAGCAGATCTCACTGAGCCGCTGTGATGACTCTGATAAGGGCCCCGACATCAGCACCTGCCATCATATCAGCACAGCCATCTCTGGGAGGACAGACACCCTCCCTGTAGTGAGGAGAGCCATTTCCTGAGCTGCAGTATGGATGAGAGAGGGAGATCTGCTTTATGGCACACTGGAGCCGCACTATCTCCAGTCAAACAAATAAAGGCCATTATGGTGGATGGGGCCTGATGATGGTGCAGCCAGGGTCCCTCACTGTTTGGAAAATGACCAGTATTGATTAGCTGGCAGCTGTCACTTCTTTCATTAATGGAAGAACTGAAACATGAGTGAAGGTTGGGACATTAGTTTGGTTCCTAATATCCTGACAAAAAATAGTGCGGCGAACAAAAACAAAACAAACATTAGATATCAATCCGCGGGGGGTCACCCTTTTAGCTTAAATTCTTTAAAAAAAAAAAAAAAAAAAAGAGCAAACTTTACTCTTAGTGAAGGAAGAAGGAAGTATGGGGAAAAAGCAGACTCACTAACTTAAACACACTTACCTTCTTGCGGAAGAAAGCACAAGTCCAGCTCGGTTCTCTCTCTCAGGGTCTGTCCTCCGTCCCGGCGCTCAGATGCCGGTAAAGTAAAGCTAAGAAGTGAAGTCGTGCTAAATCTCCCGTCCTGCTCCAGCACCGGCAGCTCAGCCTTCCCTTCCTTTACTTCGTCTTCCGTGTCTCGGTCCGTGGATGTGGGCAGCTCCCGGATCTCAGTACAGTGTGTAACAGTGTGTGTGTGTGGAGCCGCCTGTGAGAGAGAGTTACTGCGGACAGTGAAGCGGCTCTGAGGCTGAGACACAGCTGGAGGAGGAGGAGGAGGAGGAAGAGGAGGGGGGCGTCTGTCCACACCCCAACACATGCAGTCTGATAATGTCTCTGCGAGGACTACGAGTCTGTCTGTCAAGTCTTGCTCCTAAGTAGTTTAAATAGTCACATTGATTGTTCAATATTCATTAGCCCTGGAATGTTTATTTTTAGGTAGTTACACCTGTTAAACCTGTATTTTTTCTCTCTCTCTCTTGTGTTTCTTTTCTGTTATGGAGAGAGGATTAGTTGTGAGTTTATTATATTTTAGATCGTTTTCTTTACTATAGTATCATTCATTTAATATCCCTCTCAGCAGGGGGGTGGGGGGATTAACCTCCATGGGAGCCTTTGGGCAAAAAGTCACTATGGCCTCCTTTTGACGGCCCTCATAATTTGTGTACACGTACACGTGTATGTTTAAAGCAACAGTTCGACATTTTGGGTGATATGCATTCTCTTTGTTGCTGAGCGTTAGATGAGAAGATTGATACCACTCTCACATCAGTAGCTTAAGTAAATATGTTGCTTATTTACTTTAGCTACTGATATGACAGCAGCAGCAGCAGCTGGTTAGCTTAGCTTAGCATAGAGACTGGAAACAGAGGGTAACAGCCAGCTTGGCTCTGTCAAAAATCCACCAAGAAGATCTAAAGCTCACTAATTATATTATCTCTCTTTCAAAAAAAAAAAAGGAAGAAAAAATGAGATGTTGTGGTTTTATAAGGACTCATGTTTCAGCCTATTTCCTAGCAAGGTGTGGTCATTTCCTGGGGGCCACAGTGTCTGACAAAAAACTCAGGGTAAAGACTTGTCGTTTTCTATTAGGAGAGACAAATCCCTCATGAGTAACACTAAGGGAAAGCTGGTGGTGAGAGACAGGCAGGTGGTTTGCAGGGCAAATAAATAAACTGACTTGGAAGGAGTGGGAAAAAAATCTTTGCAGTAACCAGTCACACCTGAGATCAGTCAGATACTCATTATAACTAAACTGAATTTGAGCATAATTATTTGGAACAATCAATTAGATGCAGCTCTTGCACAAAAATCCATGGCCTATTCTATTTCAAATAAAATCTCTGGTGGTGTGTGTGCCAATTGTTAATGTCTGTATCAAACTGAGCAGCCTTTGATAAAGTGTACCTTCTGGTAGGATCTCTGTGTGTTTTGCTGCATAGGTGCATATTCATCACTGAGATCAGACAATTGCAAATTAGGTCTACATTTCTACATTAGAGATGAGTGAATAAACCTGCTTGAGACTCCCAGACTCATAATTAATTTAGCACACCATATTACTGCAGGGCTGCTCTGCAGTATTACTGGAGTTCCAAATAATGGTCCCTGAACTAGCAGCTATGTTCAGAATGTCTGATTGCTGCAGTGGCTCGCTTTCTTCCACATAAACACACACAAATTCATTTCCTTGTGTGGGCCAGGAATGAGGGAGGATGGTGGAACTTGTCTGGTGCAAGTCCCCAACACTTCCTTTTGTTTCTCTACTTCCTCATGTTTTACTTTGCTCTGCCAGAATTGAGGAATTTTTAAACAGTGGACTTTTTTTTTCATGATCTTTGTGTCAGTAATTGGCTAATTCATAGAACCTGCATATTGCTACATATACACGTCTTCTTGAGTTCTATGGAGGAAATGAACATTTCACTTGAAATCTCTCTGCAGTCATGCCATGAAGAGATGAGCAGATAACATTTTTCTTTCGTCAAACAGGGTTTGTTTCCTGATGCCACTGCAGAAGACAAGTTGACAGGACAGTTTAAGACCCAGTGAGACTTTAAGATTGTGTAGTTGATGTCCTTCATCTAGGTGTTAGGACTAACTTCCTTGTGTATTCTCCAAACTGATAACAAGGCACATTAACACAATGGCAGCAACATAAAACAAACTCTGCGTCAAAGTTAATTCTGTCTGTTTATTCCATACTATAATTTTCATTAACAAGAAAGCAAGTAAATTAAAAAGAATCTCATTAAAAGATGACTGAATTCCTGATTATTATTTAAGGAAACATTGTTTTTTTTTTTAAGCAAAAATGAATTACATTTGGGAATCCCTCATCCTTTTACTTTCAGTCCCTGCTTTATATATTGAAATGATTCCATTATAATCCATTAGTGCTGATAGTGTAGCTGGAACAAGGACAGTGCATCTCTCATCCTGTAGCTGGCCAGCAAAGCAATGTTCTCTGCATTCAAAGCTGGTCCTCTCAAAACCTGATGTGCGTCACTGGTAATTAAATTAAAACCTGCCTTATCCAAATCCAGGCTGTCTGTTGGGTCTGGACTCACTCTTAAATGAACATGAATCTATCAAAAGGACAGTTTCTTTCCAAAGCAATCCAAAAAAAAACAAGTGTTTGGTTTTAGAACATAACGATCATGGGAAGACATAAATAATAGTGGGTGCACATGTAAGAATATTAACAGCACAGAGTTTCTCACAATATTACTTCAACAGCGTGGACAAAATCAATATAAATTTCCATTTAAACATCTGGAAACACAGTATTTTACAAAGGAAATGCAGGATGCTATGCTGGACCAACAAACTTTCCCTGAATACGCTTGTGTCCAAACATCGCCCCCTGCTGGTGAAGAAAGCCAAATAGCACTTGAGGTTTGGTGATTAAATGTTATTAAGTGTTTGTTTTTTTTATAGGAAATGTAATTCTTAACAGTGGGCCTGCTCATGAGAAATATATCAATCTCTATATATTAAATATTAAAACAAATACAAAAATGTAAGACACAACCTATTTTGTGAGACCTCCACAGTGCTGTGTCAGTGCTGGAGAATGGTTTGGCTGCACCCATTATCATTTTGTTGGGGGGGAAAATGCTGCCAATAGATCACCCTAAATTCTACACAGTGGACCTTTAAGGACACTTGGGACAGCTGCCGCTCCTCCAGTGGTTACAAATAGGAATTTTTGTGAAGTTACATTTACATTATGCCACTTACACTTTTTATTATTATTATTTGTAGGTATATTTGATTTACTTCAATATATGCTAACCTTGATGAGTTGCATATAATTTTTCATACAAAATGCTGTGATCACCTGACATGTTTCTTCCTCTAAATGGTGGATAAATTCAAAGCTGTGTAGATCAAATTAATTGTAGTGCAGATGAACCCTATCAGGTTGCAAAGGCTGGACAAGCCATGGTAGCGGCCAAACGTGCTCCTGTAGCCTCTGTACTTGGGGTCCTGCTCTCTGAGTTTAGCATAAGCCTCTTTTTGGCTGCCCAGGCCAATCTGATTCCCCAGGCCATGCTCCTTCTCAATCTCCCTCATCTGGAACATCACCTCAGTGGCCGATGGGCCAAACCACTGTGCGTTAAGACCTGCCATGATCAGTGTCACAAAGTACAGACCCATCTGCAAGACAAGAGCAAATATTTCACTGGAAAACAACACGATGATAATTACTTGCAAAGACCATGATTAAAACAAGTATTTAAAATTGTATGTGCATGTGTGATGTCTGACCTGGACACTTTCATGCCAGTCCAGCAGCTCTCTGGGGTGGTACACAGCATACACAGCCAGGCTGACAGCACTGCTACCCAGCACGGAGTAGAAGTATAGAGGGAAGAGCTTACTCTGCACCAGGCCAAAGGTGTGCCGAGTCACCCGACGCACCAATGCAAAACCTGCAGGTACAGAAACCTAAAGAGCTCAGAAACCTAAACATAGTGCTGAAACAGGAATGCATATGTTGCAGCCATGATTGTTGTGTTTGCATGCCTCATACCTGCTATGAAGGAGACCCAGACCTGCATGCCCCAGGAGAAAGAGAGCACCAGAAGGTGTAGCACTTTGACCAAGTCCGTGGGCTCCCCCTCTGTTGCCATGGTGTCCCTCTGCAAAATACACAGTTAGCCTACGTTAACCCATGTGTTTTGTTGATATTGGCTCTACTTCCTCTTTATTTGCTGTCCCACAGACCTGACTGCTGTATGTGGACAAATCACAACTGCAGAATGAACCTTTTACTGACCAAACTTTTATTACAAATTAAGATGACATTTTGAGTTTTAAATCATAATGTAGGCATGAAAAACAATATCTCCTTAAGCATTTGTGAGGGGTAGTGCTGTGAAAACTACCACCAATCACATAGTGCATAGGAAAATACATGGTATTGATTGTATTATTGCTTTACAACAAGGAGCTCTGAAACTTCAAATAGATGCGATGTTACATTTTCTGAAACAAGTAATCTAGTTCAAAATCATGCTTATAAGCAAAAAAGTCATTATATATCAAGCTGATAAAAGCAATCTTAAGTATGTTTACGGAGCTGTTAAAGATCGCATGAGATCTCCAGCAGCCCAACCATAGGAGACTAGGATTATAACTGGGTGTACATTGATAAAGGTCTTGTCTGTCTGTTCAGCCTGGTGCTGCACACATGCAGCAGACCTGATAACTCCCCACAGTGAGATAAGAGAGCAGAGGCGAGAAAATACATTTCAGAATTCACTGCCAATTATAACCTCTATAAGCATTCCCTGAAGCAACAGCTTATCAGCATGTGGTGATAGATGTGAATGTATGGCAGAGGATCAGTGAGCCTGAACTGTCCTCAGCAGGTGACTTTACAGCTCCCTGCTTGGACCTGACAGGCTAGCATTAGCCTCCGAGCTAGAGCGGAGTTACACAAGTTACCATAGGCAGCGCTACTTGCTTCATTCTGCGTTTCACAACCACAAATACTCACTCCATATTACACAAGCATACACTTACCTTGCTTTCCTCCTCCTGCGAGTAATTATAAATGAAAAATGCTGAAAATTATTAACGCTAGCGTGGTCCAAGGTTCACCAAGCCACTTCCTTAGTCATATTGTTGTTTTGTAAACAAGCCCCGCCCACCACAGACAGCTGGACCAATGGTGTTCTTTGAAAATGAATATATTATAATATTTAATATTTTTCAACCACTAATTGAATCTATTGGATGTTTTCTGCCACAGTCCCTCCCTTAGGTTTTACTTTCTACCCAAATATGTTTCACAGCATGCGTGTGATGGAGGGCAACAGCAAGGAAAATGCTTTTTTTAAGTATTGGCTTTGTTAAAATTTATTTTAAATGTATTTATTTAAATCCTTTTTAACATAGCCCCCTACTGCTGATCCACTGGCCCGAGTCAGTGAAATGAAATGTGCTCTGTGAAGCTCTGTGAAGCAATATATCTGTCATTTCTATCTGTTTATGTGCTTATTATCTATTTTATTGTCTGAATTACAGGAAGAGTTTCTATTAAAGGAGGTCAGAGGACAGACCAGAGAGTCAGTCTATGGTGGAATGACTTTAAAGAAAATAATAAACAATGTCTCTCTTACAAATTAAAATTTGAATGCATAAGTAATAAATTCAAGCCTTGCTCATTTCAACACACTTTGGGTTTTTGGTGCAGCAGTCTTGCTTTGTCTGGTATGGCCAGTCACTTAGGATGTTAACAAACATTATATTAGTTCTCTGATTGTGTGACTCATTACATCATTACAGTTTATCATTTAGAATTATCACATAACTACTTCCTGTGTTCTGCCTTAATACTTCACAGAGT
>JBBMOC010000022.1:4330097-4407809 GCA_037975185.1 Centropyge bicolor | reverse complement strand
GAGAGAGAGAGAGAGAGAGAGAGAGATCCAAATTTCAATTTATTTTAATCTATTTAATTCTACTTTTCAGAGGCAAAGTGGTAGTTGGAAACCTGCTTGCCACAACATGACAGAAATGGTAATTCCTGCTAATTGATGTGTTGGCAAACACTTCATCCATCACCTGGTTGGAGTTTCTCCACCTGGACAAGGATTGTGCTGATATTTTTGTTACATATAAGCCAAAAGTCTGAAAATTAGAATTCAGCTCAAAGAGCACAACCCAAACATCATATGAGGAAACTGATCACTAGTGTGATTTCAGTGACGATCAGCAGCATCTCAATCCTTCACCTGCAGATGAAGATGAAGGATTGTGATAGCACATTTCTATCATATTGTGGGCAGACAAAAATTATATTGATCATTATCTAGAGTGTTAATCTTATCTCTGCTTCACCTAATGATCTGAAATTCATTGGATGGTTCAAAAATTTCCTCAGTTAAGCAGGACCGAAATAGAGATTTTTGGTAAATGAGTAACAGAGATCTTACTAAACATTTTCCTCAACATTTTATCTGCAGCTAAGATTTTAAAAAAGAAAAAACAAACAAAAAACCCTGGTCTTTTAATAAATCTTTTGTATTATATTTTAAATTCTTGGGTTAGTCTTTTTAATCTTTTCTGAAGCACAATGCAAAGCATCTTTTTGTATAAAATGCATAATATCTTTTATTTGAAGGATGCCCATAGACTGTATAAAACAGTCTAGGATGCCATGTTTGCTCCATCACTAGAGGAGGGAAATTAGAAGACCAGAACCGCTATTGGATACACTAGTCTGCCAGTTTCTCCTTTTGAGCCAATCACAAATCGAACAAAATTCTCAGCTAACCAATCAGAAGCGGGCTCAGAGGGACGCTCTATCCGGTGTTGGCTCAAACTGAAGAAGACAGTCAGCATCCTCCGCTGCGAGGCATCACTGTGGTAAGACACACAGCAGCCACATCAGTGTGCAAAAATGATGCTATCCGTAACAGATGAAACACGCTCATGGGTTTTGACTTTAACCTTCAAAATCGTATATTACAAGTATTTTTTAATTCTCTTTCATTCTTTACCTGTAGGCTAGCAGCCGTTAGCGAGTTAGCTTGCTAGCATGTAGCTGTAGCGATTTGGCGCATAAGTGAAAATGTTTATCTGTTTGACGTTAGCTGAGCTGAAATTACAGCTGTGGACTGGGAATGTGGTTGTATTGAGACATGTTTCACACTTTGCTATGTGAATTAGAGGAAATGCTTATTACGATCCATGATAAAAAGCTGTATTGTTATCACATGAGCGTGTTGGTTTTGGTCTGGTGATTTTACCTGTGATGCGGTTGAGCAGTGATTAAAAGCAAGCCTTTATTGGTAAGCAATAATGTGTGAATTATTGTTTCTATGCAGACATTACTGGGTAAACATAAGGGTTATCTGTGTAGGTGATGGCCTCTAACTTTTTCAACTGTTCAGTAGGTATGAATTGATGCATCACCTGCAGAGGCTCAGTGAAATAGTTCAGTCAAAAAGGAGGAAGATCATATTATTTCAACACCAAACACTTATATACATTTAGTTACTTTGGCATCTATGTGTAAGAGTGTTAAAGGCAGTTGAGTATCAAAGTCAAATACATAATGTCCACAGCTGATGAAAACTTTTTTATTCAGTGTTTGTTGTTGTTGTTGTTGTTGTTGTCTGCAGATATACAAGATTACAGATGGGGCGCAGAAAGTCAAAGAGAAAGCCACCTCCCAAGAAAAAAATGACTGGCAACTTGGACGTCCAGTTCACTTGCCCGTTCTGTAACCATGAGAAATCCTGCGATGTCAAAATGTAAGTCACTCCAAAATTTATAAATAGAGAGAAATGCATCGTGAACAATATAACTAAAATACTAACTGTTTTCCAGGGAGCGAACCCGCAACACAGGAATTATATCATGCAGTGTTTGCTTGGAGGAGTTCCAGACTCCAATAACCTGTATCCTTTTATCCCACAAAATTTCCTCAATTTTCCTATGAACTGCTGCACTGGCTTGAGTGGAAAAAACATATGCATACCATAATTATGACCATGTGTACTGTGATGCAGTTCTGGATGCACAGGCAGGTCAAAAATGTTCTTTGATTATTGAAATAGAATATTAAAAACTTTAAAAAGGAAAAATTTAGGATCATTCAGGCCAGATGTGTGTGTGTGTATCTTATCTGCATTTGGAATGTCCCTTAACCTTTTCTCAACAGACCTGTCCGAACCAGTGGATGTTTACAGTGACTGGATCGATGCCTGTGAAGCAGCCAATCAATAGTCATGTTTCCTGTGACTCACCTTCTCTCTGACCTCACTTACATTTCACCCCTTTTGTTGGTCCGCTGAATTAGGTCCTGTTCAGCTTGCACAATGTAGCAAAATCTTCACAAACATTAGAAGCATTGTATTTTTCACTGTAGGTGCTTGTCATGTGTAGCTTTGCTTCAGCCTGGTCTGCTGAGCATGACATGTTCCTCTGGCTGGTCCAGATGGTTGCCATGTTGTTGTGTCTACATCACAGTACTCATTGTAAAAGTTCTCATATTTCAGTGATTAGCTTATGATAAGTAGATTATGATGTTTCCGTCTTTTTGGACTTATTGTCATATATTTTAGTTTAAAAATGTAATCTTGATTTTTCCACTAAAACATTCCATGTGCTCCATCGGTATTCTTTGTGATTTATTAATGAAGAAAATTGAATTCACTTTTGTTTTGCTTGTTGCAGAGTTGTATTTAGTAGCTTATGACCCAAACATTTGTGGAAGTAGGTTCTCTAGTTTTAAACCCTGTCTCTAATGCACTGAAACATTTTGTTTGTTAATCATTGTTTGGACTGCCAAATCTTTTCAAATCTTTAGTTTTTGGACCATTATATATTTGTACTGTTTTATTGTTTTCCTTTTTTAAAATCACAATCATATAATTTCTATTACACTACTTCTGTGTATTTCACATGTACCTCTGTATTTTTAGGTAATGAAAGTGAAAAATGAAATAATGATCAAATTAAATCTGAACCATATTTTTCAAGTGTTTTTTATTGCACAAATGTCATGTTTAGTGAAAGGCATATAGAAAAAAAAATCAGGAGGTTAGCAAAGATGTAAAGTTTAAACAATGTTGAAACAAAGCCAACACATGAAGGTGAAATGTTACTATACATTTACTCAACATTGTTGCTATTCTGGATATCACAGGTAGGAAATTATAATTAAAGAATGCACTGTTAAAAAAACGACATTGCCACATTTGGTTGAATAAAATTAATGATTAGATCGTTGATGAATTGAAAATGCAGTAAATGTACATGTGCATTTTCACCACTAGATGGCAGACTGCTCCATGTTCTAAATCATAGCTGTGACACCCTTGTTGCCAAATGACCAGGAACAGTTCAAGAGTTCTAATCTACTGGCCCATTTAGCACATGATGCATTAAAGCCCGTAAATCTGAATATGATACAAAGAAATGCAGAGGTTTTAATGTTTAACACCAGACCCCAGGTGCCTGTGCCTCCTCTGTTTAGAGCTTTGTAAATGTACTTTTCTGCCTTCTAATGTGTTGCAAATGAATCCTCTAACAGCTAGTGAGACCTCTGACTTTACAATAACATTACATTCAAGACATTCGGTGGGTTAACAGTATGGTGCAGGAGTTTCAAATGAGTGTCTCATCTCTATATTTAGCATGATTCACTTAGCATTTATCAGTGGATGCCAGGGTCTACTTAGATGTTGGCATTGGCTGACAGCATTGGATGAAGTAGTCTGATACTAGAGTAAAAGTAGCAATACCACGATGTAATGTACTTAAAGTATGAAAAGTGAAAATACTCAATGCAAAATCAAAAATGGCCCTTGTATTTTTTTTTTTTAACTATTATTATCTGTATTTACAACATATTTTATAAACTAAGTTTTTGTGTATGAAATTGCATTTAACCATAGTGGTAAAAAGAAAAGTAGCATTTCCATCTGAATTGCAATGCTGTGAAAGTGTAAATTGGCATTAAATAGGAAGTACCTCAAATTTGTACTTAGTAGCATATCTGAGTAAATGTATTTAGGTAACATTCCACCACTGTTTACTGCACACAAGGTGAAAGCAGGTAAAGTGCAAATGGAGCAACAGCACTAAAGGCGAAGTTCACTGAGGCGTAAGGCAAAACGTTTTCCAAAAGACTGGAAGGAAATAGGACAAAAACGACTGGTGACTAACTTTACCCTAACTTCAAACTAGATATCACATCACCTATATTTGCTCTTTATAAAAGCATTGTCTGACAGACCTCTCTACTTCTGAATACTTCCTTAAAAACCAAAGACCTGTGCTGCACACAAGCCGTGTAAATTAGCCCCTGTGTAAAGGCGTGATGGGTAATTTGGCAGGCTTGTGAGCACGACCGTTTTGTCAGCGCAGGTGCTCACACAAAGCTACAAGTCCTCCTGCATTGTCCGCCCCGGTCAGCCCGCGGACCTGGAACTTACATACGTGTCATCCCGAGGAGTTGAATCCTAGAGCTTGCGGAGTTCCAAAGTGGACGTGGACTCTGTTCTGACTGGGTCAAAGTTCAAATAGCACCAACACGGTCACTTGTTTCCTTTCAAGGAACTTTCAAATTCTGCTTCGTCAGTGTTCAAACTGGGCTGGAAGGGTTTTTGGGAGGTGAGGCGAGGGGGTATAAACAGTAATAAATCTCTAATTACAATGCAAGTATAAAAAGCTGTAGAAAAAAATCTATAAATAGCAAAGGTCTTTAAATCTGTTATTGTAATTTTGAGCGGTGATAAAATTCATCAGAGCACAGAAGTTGGCCGCTGCATGAAATGTTTAACAGAAGGTCAGTGTAAACACTATTTTTTTTTCTTTTACTCATGGAAAGACAAACAGTAAATTCCTAAGAGTAAAAGCAGGGTTAGAAAAAGCTGGGAATGAAGACGACAATGACGTCAATCAGTGTTAAATAACCAGTCTGGAAGGTCTGCTCGTCACAAAGACAAGTCGTGTTTGGTTGTCTGAAGTTAAGCGGAGAGGACGGAGAGGTGGGGGCTGAGGCTGTCCGTGGTTGTCTTAGTCAGAGTACTGGTTGTAGCCGTCAAACTCCACCTCGCTCCCGTTGTTATAGTAGGTCTCGGTGGGGTTGGCGCAGTACTTGTTGTCGTAGACCTGGCGGGGCAGGCCGTAAGTGGTCATGCCCTGCTGGGAGGCCACTTTGTTGGTGCCCATCTGCAGAGAGATGGTGGTGGTGTCACAGTTCTCCAGCTCCAGCTTCTTGTCGAAGATGTGCCTCCTGGTTCCTGGGGCTGTCATGCCAGCCTGGGGCGGGGGGGCACAGAGCAAGAGGACGGGGGTTTGAGAAAACAGATAATGTTGCACACATCAACGCTTATTAAACAGACTATAACTATTGGTAAGCATACTGTGTATATATTTTATTTAAATTAAAGAATAAGACTAATAATATTGTATGTTTTTCTTATTGATAAATCCCACGAAAAGACCAAAAACAACAACGATTTTTCCCTATTGCAGCCTCATATTTCCTATTCCCCTGTGCCACAGAGCTCCATCGTTGTCCAAAATCTATTAAAAACACATCAGTGATCACATCATTGCACTGGGTGACATGTTCCTTTATCATGATGGACATGGGAACTGTAGCTTATTTTTTGTGCTGATGGAAAATAGTTTCTTGAGTAGTTGTTGTTGCCAGCCTTTTTTTTTTCACGTTCCAGATGTGTTCACCTCCACTGGTTTCAAACACTATTATTCATGTGGATATTGATCCACGTGATGTTTTCATGCCACTGAACTTTCAATGTTTAGACTAAGTTTGTATTCGCACTGCTGCAGCACATTTTATGTTTTAACAATTAATCTGTTACTTTTACCCAAATAGTCAAATTGTTTCCAGTAATGTTTGCCATCCATTTGTTCAATACAGCTTATCCTGTAGATTTCAATAATATATAATGTATGTTCCTTTAAGCTCTCTATTACCATGTATTCATTACATTTGGCTATAATAAAGGAATGTCTTATCTTATTTCAACTGTTTATCCATACTTTAAGTTCATTATTTAAACTATTTATTACTTTAAGCCAACTATTTCAATCCACTGCATTCCTGCTGACTCAGCATATACCATAATTACTTCTTTTTTTTTTCTTATTAGTTGAGCTACTCCACAGTCTTTCCACATAGCCTCTGGCAACTCCATCAGTACCCCCTGGGGACGAGTATGGTTGGTAATCACTGTGCTAGAGCCCCACATATGTTTTAATCTGCAGCTGAAAATTCACAACAACATTCACTATTTACTCTTGTTTGAGTAAACTTTTGTACAGTGCCTGACTCTTTTAAGAAAAATGAAAAAAGACCTCAAGGAATATTTGAGCTCAGAGACGAACTAATCCATTGTTAAGTTTTGGTTGCTTCATGGGATGTGCTGACAGCAAGAAAGTATAGAATAACATCAGCCTCACCCTTTAAATTAATCAATACATATTAATACATAAAAGTGTATTAAATGTTTCTATCAAAGTGTAAATTGGATGAATAAAAGCCTCACTTTAGTGTAAAATGCAAGTCTCTCCTCACCTGGCTGGCTCCCTTGTTGGTGCCCATCTGTAGGCTGATGGTAGATTGGTCCAATGGGTTGTCCATGGCCATCTTGGAATCATACAGATGGCGTCGTGTGCCGTAAGAGGTCATGCCCTTTTGGCTGGCAAGCTTGTTGGTGCCCATCTGGAGACATGGCAAAATGGAGCAAGTTAAATATGTGACGACAAACACTGTGATTTTGGGCAGCATCTGTGCAACTCCTCTTATTCTATTCGACATCAATAACGCAGCAGCAGGGCAGTGAGAAAGGCTCAATGAAGATGTTGAGATTCAGCATGGGTCCAGCAGGGGGCACAATGGCATCCCACTGGGAAGTGCCTCGGCCAGCAGAACATGCAATTGCATATACAAGCATGGTCATAAAGTAGCAGATTACAGGTTTAGCATTTCCTCTGCGCTGACCTGCAGGCCTATGATGTTACGACCCTCTCTGAGCTTCTCTGGAGCGAAGCGGCGCTGCTGCTTCTCAGCGTACTTCACTCCTACGTCGTACTTGGAGTGGAAACCTTTGGATTTGGCCTGAGAGAGAGAGAGAGAGAGAAGTGGCAGAGACGGAAGGGAAAATGATGGTAATAGAGTGTGTTTATCATACCCATAATTTTTTTTTATTACGCTACTGCTGTTGCTATTGTAGTCCTAGTCCATGCAACACAAAGCACTCACTACAGGGAAGCCAGGGGCTGCAGCATTCATGTAATTATCACAATATACTTACATACACTGACAATGCTCATAGTTTCTGTAGGTTAAAAATGATTCACAGTTACTCCAGTTTTTGTTGAATGCACCTGATTCTCTCATTCAGTACAATTCAGCGGTGAGTAAAGCGCTTACATCAACCTCTCCTACGACAGACGTCACTGGAGTAACAGTGTGTGCGTATGTGTGTGTGTGTGTGTGTGTGTGTGTGTGTGTGTGTGTGTGTGTGTGTGTGTGTGTGTGTATGGCCGCCCTCACCATTCCAGCGAGAGCGATGAGTGTGCTCTGGACCTGAGTGTGGTTGACATTCTCAAACAGATCGTTGGCTTCAAAGAGGTCATGTGGCTTCAGGCCGTACTCTGTGATCGCACGGACGAAATTCCCTATGTTTTCCAGCTGCGGAAAGAAAAAGCAGAACAGAACGAAAATTGGAACGAGTTGAGAAGAGCATCTATTTGGCATCTTACATACAGCCTGAGTCGTGTGTGTCACCTTGAACGCAGCTTTTCCTATCAATGAAAAGAATAGTTTAATATTTGGGGAAACACTTTTATTTCTGTCTCGCCGAGAGTTAGATAAGAAGATCAATACCATTCTCATATCTGTAAATTAAATATGAAGCAGCCAGTTATCATAAAGCAAATACTGGAAACAGGAAACTAGCTAGTCTGAGATATAATGTGTTAATTAGTGAGCTTTCGAGATGATGGTAGGTGGACTTTGTTCCATTTTGGACAGAGACATTTTTTTTTAGTATTTGTGCTAGCTACACTAACAAGCTGCATAGTAGTAGCTTCATTTTTAACTTACAGACTTGAGAGTGGTGTCAGTCCCTTCATCTAAACACACTCCACCAGAAGGTTAAGCACATCTCCCCAAATATCAAACTAATGTTGTTATTACAGTTATGAGTGGGCACTAGAAAGAAAAAATGAGATCCTAGTAAATGCACAGAAACTAAATTAAAGGATGACTGCTGAATATTAACAGTATCTTGAGTTTTTTTTTTTTTCATCTGTACATTGCCCTTGTCCATTACCCAACGTCTGACTATGCGTGCCTGCATTTAAGAGTGTTAATTTTACATTTGTGTTTTTGGAAGCAGCTCCAGTCAAGCCTTAAAAACACTGTTTGCTTTTCGGTCCAGTAAATGGCTAATAAAAGCCACACTGAGATGGGTTTCATTTGATATGGCAGCTACTTTATGGAATGTAACTAAGCCCCGTGTTGTCACTGACAATACGTCAGACTAACCAAGTTCCACATGCTCTGGAAAACGACCTCCACTTTGAGGCTATAAGGCTGTATTTTCTTTCCACAGAGCTGATATATTACCTGGTGCCAGTTTTGACTGGAGTGGTTGATCTTTTTCACAGAACCTGGCTGGAGAACATTAATGAGTCTACAAAGAAAAAGAAAGTTTTTAGTAGGGACCTCAGTAATATTATTACAGAGATTACTGTGATTAAAGTCATGGTGTTTCGGCGCTACGAGCATCCTCTCGGCGTCTGCCCACTCACTCGCACAACAGGACTCCATCCTTCAGACTCTCCATGAAGCTGTCCCCGATCCTTTTGCCGGTCACATCCGCCATCCACAGCCTCAGCTCCTCTTCCTTCTGAGGGTCATACTTCCCTGCAAGCTGAGGGACAGATGGAACAAATATAAGACTGGACTTTTTTTTTTTTTTTTTTTTTTAGATAGGTTACAACACAACAGCTGATTTTAGTCCATCAAACTCTCCATGGCTGAGCCCACCCTCTAGTGACAAGCCTTTAGTCCCTCTAGTGAATTTCGTCAGAAGCACAAAAATAGAACCGGGACATGAGCGGTCAAGTGAAGACCAGAATAATATACATCCGGTGCTAAAAGAAACGAACAGCTGTAAGAAATGAGTTTTTAAAAAACCCCAATTTGACCCTTGTAAGTTTAAAGAGCAAAAAGTGATAATGTATGCACCACACCATGTTAAACATTGGCCACTGGAATATAAATTCCACTCATGATTATCCATTTGTGAAAATTTGACATTTTCAATATTCAAAAACTAAAGTTTTATTTTACCAGTATGTAATTTCCACATAATTTCCAAAAAGATTTCCAACCAGAACGATACACTTTGGTACTGATTACAGGGAAAAAATAGAACTTCCTTGAAAGAAAACTATTAATTATTGAGCGACTACAAGACTACAAGAGACTGTCCAGGTTACAAGAGAGTTCACTGGGATGAAATAATTGGAAGGACACCAACTTAAAATTGTTTTCCCTTTATTTCATTTCCAGGAAAACTTCCGAGGAAATTATTGGTAAATTACACACGTACAAAACCTGGAGTTACCCTTTCCATTATGATTGGGAAGAATGAAGTGAAATTGTGTGCAGGGATGGTTTCATGGCTGTCGAACACAGACAATAGTTCCGATCCTGAAAGGTACGCGCACACACAGGTTCTTATTCAGCTTGCCATGTTTCTTTTATGCCTGATGTCAGGTTTTCAGGAACTGGAATAACTCTTGTTTCACCCATTCTTTTCTCATAACTGTACTGCCTTTGAAAGTCTTACTGTATAATAAAAAATACTTTGAGGTGAGGGGTAAAAAAAAAAAAAAGGGAGGGAGGGAGAAAAATGAAAATGAAAAAGGCCTGTGGACATTCCTGCATGGAGAAACACATTGGCCTCGCTCTCTTCTCTCCATGTATTTCCTTATTGGCACAAAGACGTTGCCCCTAATACTTTGAATTCTGGCATGCTTTAAAGCTGCTCCCCCCCTGCTCTCTCTCTTTCTCTCTCTCTCTCTCTCTCTCTCACACACACACACCCTCATCCCCTTTTCCTGAATGTTCTGCAGATAAGTCTTCACAGTCTGGGATCAGCAGCCAACACAAACAAGTATTTCAAAGCAGTAGGGATAGCGTAGCTTCCAGTCCATCACACCAAACTTGGGAGAAACAGCTTTCCCAGACACTCCTCCCTCTCCCTCCGACCGTCTCGCTCTCCCTCTCCAATTGGCCGAGCTCATATTTCTCTCTTACTCTCTCTCCCCCTGTCCCTCTGGGTTTTCCAGAATCTGCCCTTTTACAGAGAGTTGACTATTCAGGCAAACCACGTCTGATAAAGACAGGCCAAGATCGACAGGTCCTGCTTCCAGTCGAGGTGGTTCGGCTCGGAGCTTGATTTCGTTGTTTTGTTCTCCTCGGTGTGTAGAGCTCAGGAATGCAGTCAGACCTTTTCTGAGCTTTAAATCCATTTTGGATTCATAGACATGAAATCACACAAACAGCACAGTGCACAAATCAGTCACAACAGCACGTGTATGGCGTATAGTGTTTGTGATATTCTGTCATGATAATCAATGGACGAGTGTCGGTAAAAACTGGTTATTAAGCCTCAATTGAAACTTGTCCTTACCTAAACTTTTCCTATCTAAAATTAGCAAACATTAGGCACCAGACATTGTGGGTCATACCAGAATACTAAAGCTGCAGTGAGAAAACTCAATTTAACTTTTCATTGTTTAGAGAAGATTGTATTTCTTTTTTTTTTTTAAAGTTATATAGTCTAGCTTTAATCAAAAGTACCAGTGCAACGACTTCAAAATAAAGCAGCCAAAGTCCTCTATGTGATATCTCACTTCTTCTTACTTCTTATTCATTCTGCAGAAAAAACATAACATCAACTATCGCATTATCATCCTGAGGTATCAATGTGTCAGCAGCATAATAATTTGGGCTCTCAGTTATTTTAGA
Organism: Centropyge bicolor; assembly: GCA_037975185.1. Classification (NCBI taxonomy): domain Eukaryota; kingdom Metazoa; phylum Chordata; class Actinopteri; family Pomacanthidae; genus Centropyge; species Centropyge bicolor. The sequence continues at coordinate 4,396,677 of JBBMOC010000022.1, read as the reverse complement.
TTTTTTTGTACAATATCAGGTAGATTATTTAATTAATCCATGTAAAATGTTTAATGTCTCTTTGGTGGAACTGCTAACAACTCAGACATCAAAAACATGACAGAGGGCCCCGACCACACACTGATTTTTTTAATCCAGGGTCACAAGACAAAAAGATTACTTTGATTAAAGTTCTCCTGGCCTTGATTAAACCCCTAATCATAGTAGATAGCTCCTACCTCTATCTCCACCCTCCACTCCACTGTTCACCTGCAGCTGGAGCATACCTGCTCACCTTCGACTCTGCTCATCAAAAACCTCTGCTTGTTTTCTGTTTTACTGGCTACTGCACACTACACAAATGCAACTGGGAATATAGGCAAAATTCAGCTGTACATGTTTGAACCAGAAAGCTATTCTAAAGAGAAAGACGAGCAAATTGTATCACCTATACATTGATTTATCAGAATGGTTATTTATTTTATGTATTGCTCTCCACAACTTTAAAAACGTTATGATAATAAATAACATGAGCCCTTGGTTTGGCTATTTTGTCAAACAGCTGTGTGATATCAAAAGCCTCTCCCCACACGTTGACAGGATTGGTTCCTTTAGTATGGGACGTATGAAACTCTGGCTGTCCAAATCTGTGTGTCTGAGACTGTCATTGATCCACTGCAGTTCCAAGGTGGAAATGCTCAGTCATGGCGCTCATGATATGTCTTGTATCATATGGAAGCACCACATGGACATGTTAATAAGGTTGAAAATGATGCTCCTTGAAGGGGGTCTTTGTATGGATTCTTTAAACTCAAATGTTTCTTACACTAAATCTGTCAAATAGCCTAAATGTGATGGAACAAAACGTACAACATTTCAGTCTAAAATGGATTTTACCAGTATAAAGTAGGTAGGAAGCCTAATTGAAGCTGGCACTGATTGTCTGGTCAAATTCCTGATCTCATTTTTTCTTTAAACTACTCTGCTCCTTTTTCATCTTCCTTATTCTATTAAGGCAATGTGATGGAACAGCTGCTTGTGAGTAGACGACATTTTATCATTCAGATGTTTGTAGTCTGTTAAATGAAAAGTAAATGAGGTATTGAAAAAAAGGATATGTTTTTGGTAGACACTAGAATCAAATTAGCCATTTAAATGACTATGTAACTACAAGTGGCTGTTACAGGATAATGATAAATGCTAAAACATGGTGTAACAGTAGAATAAGTGGAGAAAAGTGACAGTCAAATGTCATGTATTAGCAGTTGCAAAGGACTATAAAGGCTGCCAACATTAGCTACCATGAGCTACTGGTCATACCAGACCAAGTAAGGCTGTAGCAGAAAAGTCTCTGAGTGTATTGAAGCAAGCATGAGTGTGTTTCATTGCTTATGAATGCAACTCGTTATTCAAAACAGAAAGAATGTGTTATTTGTTCTTTCTAAAGTTACACAGACTCACTTTAAGTACTGACCCACAACCTACAATTCAAATTACAAAAAAAGTTGGGATGCTGTATAAAAAAATTAAGCAGAATGTGATATTCCTTTTTGACGTACAGTGAAAAAGTGCAAAGAAAATATATATAACGTTTGACCTCATCAACTTCATTGATTTTTTGTAAATATGTGCTTATCCTGAATTTGATGGCAGCAGCATGTTTCAAACAAGTCGGGACAGGAGCAACAAAAGACTGTGAAACACCTGTTTGGATCATTCCACAGGTAAACAGGTTCATTGGTAACAGATGATAGTATCATGATTGGGTATGAAAAGTTCATCCTGGAAAGACTCAGTTGTTCACAAGCAAGGATGGAGAGAGGTTCAACACTTTGTCAAATACATGATTGGATACAGGAGATTAATACATAGGCCCAGGAACACTTCATAAAACCATTGTAAACACAATTTGTTTGTAAATGACTGCATCCTGTTTTTATTTATGTTTTACACAACACTCCAGCTTTTTGGGAATCTGGGTTGTAAGTAGAATCTCCCAGGTCATATGCGATACTGCATTTTACCATGAAGGGTCTAAAAACAGACCATAAATAAAAATATATCTACCTGTCAAAGTGTCAGTAACTGATAAGTGGAGACCCGTCCATACACAAACAAAGAGATAGTTCTACTGACATCACTTCTTTTCTCAGTGTCCTCACGCAGTGGAACGTGGATGCTCTGTGTGAGCTGCTGGCATGGCTCTGTCTGCCCCACCTATCTCCTTTTCCACCTGTGTTCTGTCAGGACAGTGTTTTGTCATTCTTGACTCAGATGTAAACTGTTTAGAGTAAGGACACTTTCTCAAGTTCCAAGTCAGAGCCTGGTCACTCCTTAAATGGCCATTAGATTATGCTGATGTACCTGTCGGCCTTTCTGCTGCTTCTCCTGCCGCTCTCTGATGTCATGCTGCTGGAACTTACCATCCCTGCCTGACCTGCGAAGCCCCACGGCTCAAATAAACATTTTATTTCCCCGGCTAACATTGTTTCTACTCCACAGAAAATAGACTGTGCTCCTCTGCTTGCCCTTGTGTACATAATCGACTCGGAAATGTACCGAGATGGCAGCGAAATAACAGCCAGACCAGCGGCCACATCTCAAGCCCTCGATTCTGACTAAGACCCTGCTGACTGCTGAATAGCAGTAATGAAAGGAATGTGGGGTTTCACAGAGTGCAGTGCACCTCTGTGTGAGATTAAAGCTCTGATGAGAGATGGCACTATTCAGGGAAGGGGTGACATCCCTCCAGGACAATAATGATGATGATGATGATGATCTGGGAACAGTCACAGGCTGACCTTTCTCATCCCGATCAGACTGTCAGCAGCTCTGACTCATCCCACTGTACAGAGACACTACTGCCATTACAGAGGCAGGAGAAAAATGTAAAAAAAAAAAAAATCTATGAACAATCACTCTATAAACACTTCTTGTCACAGTGACAGTTTAAACACTTGGACATATGATGTGTGCATGTTCACGCTTTGCTGGGTGCAACGCCATGCAGTGGTGGAATGTAACTAAGTACTTTTACTTACTTCAGTTCAAATTTGAGGTATTTCTACTTTAAATGACAATTTCTACTTATGCTACTTCACTACATTTCAAATGGGAAATATTGTACTACATTATTTTACAGGTTCATATTTTACACATAAACATGACATCAAAAATCTGATGAGCTGCTTAACTAAACTAACAACAGTTTGTACATAAAGTAGTTGAAATTAGCTCCAGCTTGTCTCTTGGCAACATCAAAATGCTGCTTACATGTCAATACATCCATGATAATAATCCACCATTATAATTTAACACTCACAGGTGCACACTGCTAACAATACTTCTTTACTTTACGTGATGTTTGGTGTGAAGCTCCTTTACCTGTAACTGAGTATTTTTAAATTGTGGTTAGGGAGTAAATGAATATCTGAGTACTTCTTCAACTACTGACACCATGTCGCTCTTACTCATACAGTACCTTATACTTTCATATAAACCATCTTAATGTTACAAAAATGTTTCAGCTAGTTTTGTTTCTCACTGCCAAGCAGATCAATGGACCAGTACCAGGAGAATAACAGAGTGTATGCAGTGCAAGTGAAACTCCCTCCCTCTTGTGCAGCGCTCTCTCACAGACTAAACGCCCTGACCCTTCGTAATCACACAAATAATTTGGCCACAAAGACCCACTTTCACCTCCAACACAAACACTCGCCCGACTGTGCGATCTATTATTAAAAGGCAGGAGTGTGTCACCAGAGCTGTTTCCCAAGCACAAAACCTGGAATCACACCGGAGTGAGATGCCTTATCACACCACTGCCTCTTTGTATTGATTGAAATCAAACAGGCAGATAAAAATATCTGCTTCGAGGTAAACGTTACACACATTCAGCACATTCTTGGTTTCCTGCATTTAGTCAACTAGGTTTTATCCAAAGGGATACAATAATTTCTCCACACATCATATCAACATCTATTTGACTATAAACAACACACTGCAAGATTCTGATTGAAGGAACACCATCTTTGTGTTTGTTATAATTTAGGATTAGGATCAGGAGAAATATTTAAACATGGCCACAGATGGATTGTTTATAGTGTTCGCCATCATGCTGGGTAGCCTTCAGTGACCCTTGACCTCACAGGAGAAATCAGACCTCCATCTCCAGCCTGTCTACAGCCTGCAACAAACTTTGATAACAGTATGAGAGCAGTGGACCTACCTTGCTCTTGACCTCGGCAGACAGACCGAAGGCTGGGCCGCTCCTGAAGTGTGTTGACATGCTGTTGTTCTGTCTATTTACAGTGGAGCTGAGGAGGGCTTTAAAAATGGAGGAGAAGCAGGTTACAGCTCTGTGTCCGACTCACAGAAAAGTCACGAACAAATCCGCGGATAGCCTTATCTCTTCCGATCACCGCGCTCAGACCTGCTGCTGAAGCTTTTTGGACACAACTTTCCGACACTTTTCTCAATCTTTTTTAAACTCTTCCCATGTGTGCGCGCGCTGATTGGCCGGGGCCGCCGTCCAATCCGGGCGCAGCCTGCTCGTCAGGGGGAGTGATGTCACCGCTCGGGTATTAGATTAATCAGAGACTCTTTTTCCAGCCTGAAGACAGTTTTGGATGTTTTTCATTAGAGGCGCGCTTTGCTCAAATTATGTCATTGTCATATTTAGCTGGATTTCAGTCATGACCTTAAAATGTATTTCCTAAGCAATAACAGCCATATTCCCCATTTATTTTCACTATACATTACATTCTGTGATGAATCAATAAATACTGTAGCAAAGCTAAAGTTAAAACCAGAATTATTACAGTGATACAGAAGAAAAAACATCTGGAAAAAATTAAAGCATATAAAAATACTGCTAATGCATATATGATGCTACTACTACTACTACTACTATTAAAAGTAATAATAATAATACCAATATTAATATGCCTGATAGTAAACCTCAAGCTAAAGTCTACAGCCATGCTAGCATATCATTCTAGCATTTTAGCACGCTTTGAGCTAAATGTTAGCAAGCAACACAGTGACAGTGCTAGCATTTGCTAACATTAGCTGAGGCTGATAGGAATGTCATTGTTTATGCAGGCTCTTGGTCATAAACCAAAATTAAGGGCAAATTGGACTTTTGACTTGATAATGGCACAAGATGAAAAGTTAAGGGATCACCAAGGTCATTTGAGTTTATCCTCTAAGGACTGTATATATCTATAGCAAATTTCCAGACATTAAGCAGCTGTCAAAATATTTCACTCAAACTCTTATTGTGGGGCAGTCAGGAGTTCACCAAAGTTATTAGGATTCATCATCTATTAACCATGAACCATGTATTCACAAAATGTTGTGACAATCCCTCCAGTAGATGTCAGGCCATTTTACTGAATGAATCGCAACTTTGATATTCTCATCAAAATTCACAATTAATTCACAATTAAAGCTTTGTATGAAACCATACAATCCTGACAAATCATTTAAAATCTCTTACTTTAAAATGTCAAATATTCTATTACATTTTGAATGCCCTCAGATTATTGTAATGTATGTATATATAGTCTGCTGCGGGACTGATGCAGCATATTTGACATATGTTCAACTGTGCGTGGAAGCTACTGCAAAGGGCCTGACGTCACTCTGGGAACAATGAGGTGGTTTTCCTGTTTTACTCCAGCTCCACTGTGTTACATCTCTTTCCCCCATAGGCAGGCGGATGACAAGGAAAGGAATGCAGCAGATTCAGGGGGTCTGTGGAGCGGAGAGTCGGAGGGGGACAGAGGAGGCGGCTCCCCGGAAAGCATGATTCACCCTCTGCTTTCTCTTTGTGTGTGTGTTTGTGAGTGTGTGTGTGTGTCACTAGCAGACACATGGCAGGCGTGCTGGTGGAGCCGGAGAGGAACATTCTGGAAAGGCCATGGATGGATGAAAGAAAGAGGGACGCATAGAGCTGTTACTGTATGGGATATGTGGCTGCGGTGCTGGTGACAGACAATGAAAGAGTGCAAATGCAAGATTACTGGACATACACTGTTAGCCAGCGACAATGCAAAGGGCTTTAATCAGTCAGCGGAGGATTTATACACACACAGCTGAAAATAATTACTGCAGAGCAATGGTCTGCATGAGAGACTTCCACTTCCACGACAGTTAAGTTCACAATATAGCCTGCAGCAGCTGTGATATTTCACTGTGCTCCTGGAATGAAAATGCCAGGTGACTGAAGAATAAAAACATACATCACATGAACTTTTTTCTGCAGGGAATATGGAAAAGTTCAACTTCAGTTTCAGGGCGTCCAGCACCTGATTAATATTGATCCTGCAGTATCAAATGCACTGCAGAGCATCTATCATGATGGATAAATCTGATAAAGGGGAAGCAGTGGAGCTAACAGAAAGATGTTCAAGATTTTATCTCATAATAGATCTGAGCTGTGATATCTTAACCCTGCGTTTGACAGCAGGGGCATATAGGGTGATTACAGAGAGAGATAAAACTGAAAGTAGTGAGATGAGCTCCACGGTTATGTCCTCTGTAATGTTCCTGGGACTTTGGGGGCTTTTATGATCTGAGAGGGAGTTAATGTAATTAAACATTGTCCGATTTGAAAACAGTCTTTTTTTAAAACAAAAAAATCTTTAAATCTAAAAGGCGTTCACATTTTTCCATCAGACTTAGGCCTAGTCCACACATACAGGGGTATTTTCAGTCATTCAGTCAAAAAAAAAAACTGTCTTGAAAAAAAATCTCCATCCAAATGCAAACGCTAAATCGCAACCGACGTGCGTCAAACCAGCAGTGATATAACCCTAACCCTAAAGCCATGTCAGCCAATCAGCAGCCTGACAACTGCACCAATTAGCTGAGTGCCAGGTCGCGTCCAAAACCGGCAACACTGACAGAGGGGTCTGTGTCATGGGAGTGTTGGATTATATAGCAGTGACCTCCATAGTGTATTGGCACCTCTGTTCCTCAGTATAGTTGAAGAGTAACTGAACATTTCTGTGTATGACATATATAAAAAAAAATCCTGTTAGCAGAGGTGAGAACCAGCACTTTCTTTGGGCACATTGGAAAATTGCATGAAATGAAAGGAGATAACGATGCACACAAAAACTCAGTTTTCTCTGTCTGCACATCAACACTGCAAACTGAGTTTCTGATTATCCTCAACCTGAGAAGGTCTGTTTTTCAGTCATCTAAAACACAGTTTGTGTGTGGATGAAATGCCAAAATGCATAGAAACAGTTACAGTTTGGATAAATATTCATGTACATGTGGACCATGCCATAAATACTGGAAGTGTGAAGAAAGCTTTAAGACTGTTTTTTTTGACATGCAAACACTGTAAATGGGTTAACAGTCTTATTTAACATTAGAGAATTAAAGCAGTTAAAGACACTTGTAATTCCAAAAGCATTTAGCAAATTTAGTTTCAAGTTCTCCCGCCTGTTTATATGTGAACTAACAACCTAACCAACTAACAGTTAAAGAGCTGAAAGCAGTTGACGTGTCAATAAGTTGAAATGTCAGTTGATGTGTAAAAAGGAAAAGCAGTTGAATTGTCAGTGGAAGTGCCGAGAGTAGTTGAACTGAACTATTGAATCCGCTAAAAGCAAGTTAAGTTTTCATAGAAGCAGAAGGGTTAGAGAAAGTTGAAGTGTGTGCACAGTTACTAGTTGAAGTGTCAGTTGGTATGCAGTCGAGTGTTAGAGTAAAAATGAGTTGAAATTTTAGTTAATGTGTAAAAGCTAGAAGTAGTTGAACTGTTGGTTGAAGTGTAAGTGCTGAAAGCAGTTAAACTGTTTATTAGAATCATTAAAGAGTAAGAATTGCACTGACAGAAGTTGAGGCACCACCTTACACTTTGTAATTACACATGGTGGGATTTGAAGGCGGATTTAATTATTTTTAGACTAAATATCTTTGAATTTGTCGGTTTGTAACAGGAAACAGTTGATCAAAAAATTTAATGATAAATTATATTAACAAGATTTTGCACTTCACTTTTTTAAAGACAGTATAGTTTACTTTAAATTTTGTTCTTATTGATTCTGTTGCACAAGTGGAATTTGAACTCATGACATCAGTATTTTATAAAATCCTGGCTATGGGCCTGATGAGCTCAGTGCACTAATAATCTAATACAATAAAAAAAAAAAAAAGAACACATAAACATCATAAAAGGCCCCATAAACCGGTTAACCTTCCACCTCATACTACTAAAATGTAGTAAAAGATTTATTTCTGTGATCTGTAACGTTTTTTTAAGAGAACCAAGATTGTAGGACGTTATCAAAGCACGGCACATTACCATAAACAGCCAGTTGCAATATAGAATTCTGCATACAGAAATTTTGCACAAGCGCTGAGACATGCTCATTTATGCATACACGTGCTTCCTTCTCATACGCGCACACGCACAGACACACCAAGCGGAGGGTCTTATAAACATTTCACAGAGAGAAGAAGAAGCACAAACATGGAATTTGGACACTTTATTTGGGCATGATGGGAGAAGGGAAGGGCCTAAGCCGACTGGGAGAGGGATGGAGATGTGATGTCTTATGAAAGAGGAATCCCTCACACTAAAAATAACAGATTACAGTCACATATTCACTGTGCGGTGGGCTTCACTGTTTACGTTGGCTCTGACTTCATCTGACACTTAGGCTATTAGGCTACTTCTGGGCACATTTATTGCAGAATGTCATGTGGATGGTAGCCGATGAGTGAGGAGGCCTCGTTCAATGAAAAGACAGTAAATGTGCCACAGCTTTATCAACTAATGTGCTTTGTATTTACTATATTTTTTACTTTAAATAGCTGCTGGCGTTTAATGAGAGCACATCTTTCAAGAGCTTGGTTCAGATGGCAACATTGTAAGCAACCCAGCAATCATAACAAAGCAGCAGTGTAACTGTTTGATGATTTACCATTTGTAATTTCGACTGAGACTGAAGCATACTGTACACTCCTGGCACATTCAGAGACAGTCTTTCAGAGTGAAAAGATCAGCTCCAGGTTGGATATAGAGAGGTGCGATGTAACAGAGGCGTGAGGTTCAGGAGAAGTCATGAGTCATGAAATTTGACGAAAGACAGACAGAGAGTTTCAAGGACTTATACTGTTTAGGAGGAAAGATGAAAAAAAAAACAGAAAAGAGAGGGAGAGGACGAGATAGACAGGGAGATTAGTGCAGTTTCAGAAACTCTGAAGGGCATTTCTACAGTAAGCTGCTTCTACCTCCACCCACCGACCCCTCTCCCCACTCCACTCTGTCTGGCTATTTATGGTAGGAGTCCTCAAGATCCTACGCAACTCAGAGGAGTTCAGCAGGCTGAGTTCACGGCATCATAATTCCAACCTGTCGCTACAGTGGGACAGGAAGCTTCAAACAAACCTGGATTTGGTCAATAAAACCAGAAGCATCAACTCAGACCTACTCAATCATAAACTAGTGTGCATGTATTCATACCTCGAGAATCATATTATTATTATCATGGAGTTTTTTATGTTGAAACTTTATTCAAACTTTAAAATGTTATTTAAAAAAAAGTTTCTTATTCAGGCTTCATTAATTTACACTTTAAATGAAATTTCAAGTGTTTCATCACTTACGCGCGAACACTTTTATCTGACACTCTGATTTTTATTCTTCAACTGACAGTTCAAGTGCTTTCAGATCTTACGCTTCAACTAAGACTACAACTGCTTACTGTGGACACATTTGAACTGTCTTCAGTGCTTTCACGTCAACCGACATTTCAACAGCACTCGCCTTTGACACGTCAACAAACACTCCGACTGCGTTCATCTGTTCAATGTGTGCACTTTGAATGACACTTCCAACCCTTTCAGGTCTCAAGAGTTCTCCCTTCAACCAAACATTAAATGAAATATAATTTCTATACCTCTTGTAACTGCTAAACTGACACTTCAACTGGCATTTCAATGATTCAAATGACAATTAAACTGCTTTCACTAAACACATGTTGACTTATATTTTAACTGCATTCATCTCCTCTTCAACTGACATTTCAACTACTTTCAATGCTTCCCCCTCAAATGACACTTCCTCCCTCACATTATCACTTCCCAACAAATGTTGAATGTCAGTTAACTTCTTCACCTCTTTCAGCTCCCACAGCTTTCACTGTTCATACACAATTTACTTCACCTGCTTTCACTGCTTACACTTCAACTGACATTGTCTTTCGCTTTACACATTTGTACTGATGACTTCTTTCAGGACTTCAATATATTTCAGCTGCATTTATCACCTAAACTTTGACTTACATTTCAACTCGTTTTTGCACTTTCACTTCAACTGATACCTCAAGTTCAACAAGTGATTACACTTAAAAAAAAAAACAAAAACGAAAACTTAACTGCTACTTCAGTTTCTTTCTGTATTTGTATTCTGTCTGCGACTTCATTTATAACTTCAACCGTTTAGTATTTCAACTATGTTCCAACTGTGAATTTTTCAGCAGTGAGCACATATACATTTTTGTCACAAAATGCAGCCTTTTCTAGTTAGGACTACCTGAAGATGTGGTAAATCTCACTCATCCATCTACCTTGTGCGACCTGAGGAGAGGTAACGCAGCGCGAAATAGGAACTGTCCCTGCTTTCGGTTGTTTTCACACGTCTTAATCTTGGCCCTTACTCATAGGCCGAGACAGGCTCATGACATCTTTGGCTGAGGTAGGTGGTGACGGTAGGTGCTGCTTGTTAACAAGTTGGCGTAAAAGTCATTTCGATCAACTCTGGCCAAGTGTAGAAGTACCTTGTAAAATTGGCTCCGTTTATAGCTTCTCCAGAGTCTGGAATGTTGATTTTTTTGATGTGTTTTTGTTTCCCCGAGTCTGGGAAAGATCTTCAGCATAAATTCCTCCTGAAATAGGCATATCCCTATAATCTATTTATTTTTACATAACTATAACTTGCTCATTGTAGTGAATTGCTTGTGCCCACAAGGAGCAAACTCAAAACACAGATATTGGATCCTGTTGAGACGGAAAGAGGAGACTTGACATTTACAGGCATGAATTCATTAAGTTTGAATGTCTCACAAACACAGCTGACAGAAGGTAAACAGCCATGAGAAGTTGAGGCTCTCTTGGCAATGAAAACAGCTGAAACGCCACTGATGTATACTGCACAGTCTTCTTTGTAACGTGATCATAATCGTGTTGAGTCGGGGTGACGGCAGATGGTGTGTTTCCGCAACACGCAGGTGTGTTTCCGTGTGTGCATGACACGCAGGTGATGATATTCATCCTGTGCATGAGTGAACTCGAACAGCAAGTCTACGCTGTGAATGTGCGCTGCAGTAGCAAGAAGAAATTTTCATTGAGTCTCTGTTATGTGACCATGTTTGGTAAAGCTCCTCAGGCACGGTCTCTGACCAAGCCCCTTGACCGACTGGTGCACACATAGAGAGGAGATGGTTTCAATCACAGACCTACTGTGGCTCAGAGCCCCCCTCTACATCTTTTCACTTTTCACGCTCCTTCAGATCTCGTTTCACCCCTGTTTCAGTCAATCCTCTTGTTTTACCCTTTCATCTCCTTTTGAACGTCTCAGTCTGTGCTTCACCAATCCTTTTTTGCTGAGTAGCTCCATCATGTACACACAATTTAAAAGATAAGCATGATGCCAACTACCGGTAGCTGGTCTCGGCTTGTCTGGGTAGAACTGTCATACTCATATCCTACAGCTGACTTATGACTGGATCAGTTCAGTATGGTGCTGGCTGGATGCTGAAAAACGCAGGTCCTTCTCATACTGACATCCAAGCAACTAATGAATTATAGCAGGAGTAAAAAAAAAAAAAAAAAATTAGGTTGGTGTAACAAGGATAAACATATATACATATAACTGTAGAGTCAAAATGAAAGAGTCAACTAGTTTCACTTGTCTTCAACTTTATTGAAGAACAACACTTTCAAGTAAGTCTCAGCTTTCAGCACTACAGTTACATGATCATTAGTAGTGGTCATTATAGACAACAACAATCCGAGTCACAAGGTAATGCTCAGACGAGGACCCTAAGGCCTGTGTGTAGTGTAGGCTGTTTCACATTAAAATCTCCAGGAAACAAAGACAGATCAGAACAATCAGAAGAAATTGCATTGCATTAAAAGATAAAATAAAAAATAGACAAGGGAAAGAACGTAAGCCACACTGGCAAGTCATTCAAAAGAAAAAAAAAAAGGCAAGTTGTTTTGATTATCAGTTTGTCTGTGATTTTTTCCAGTCATTCTTAAACATTATACAAATGTTTGTCATTCTCGTGACACTGACATTCAATTCATTCTATTTCACTGGACACCTAGGATTTAACTTAAGTATTTCAGAAGAACAAAAAGTCCCACATGTGACCTTGAGAAGACCGGCAGAATAAACTGCTGAAGTACCAGATTGTGATGCAGCTCTGCTATAATGTACCTAAGATGTCCTGTCATCCAAATGAAATTAAGTATGACCAAAACAGGAGGTGTAATTAGTACAGTGGGCATCTGGTTTCAATAGTTGATCACAGATATATACAGATTTGTATATACCATTTTCACAATATGTATATTTAAATATATATAGATATATATATATTATATAATGAACGTTGGCCTCCTCAAAGAAACAAAGGCAATGTGGTTGTTGTAACCTGATACAACACAGATCATGGCCTCACAATAGCAGCCTCATCAAGTTCATCAATCATTAATTCATTCTGTCGGTTTTCAAACAGCCCAAGGGTGTGAGACACAGCACAAATATCAGGTCTTGAAATATATTCTGTAGAAAACCCTGACAAATACAAAAACTCTTAGTCTGTCCAGCTCATAGACATCGAGGCAACATACTGTATTTCTTATATATGTTGTTTTTTTTAACTTTGTGCATGAGACCTGCATTACAGAGTAGTCTCTGTCTAAACTCAAGCAAAAGCACAGTATGCTGCTACAACAGGTGCATCGGCATCACTGCTCAGCCAGTCTCAGGAAATCTCCCACACATGTAGTCTTATCATCATAGTGTTGTGACTGATTGATATTACAGTTATATCCCACAACTATTCACAGCTTTGAGTTCAGGAGGCCAGAGAAATGAGATGCTAGCCTTCCCACAAACGACCTGTATATCTTAAAGAGCTTAGTTAAAAAATATAGTTTGATTTCCATTCTCATCACCTTGGCCACTGTGAGCCCATCTTAATGCCACTAAATAACCCATCACAACATTCATAGAGACAGACCCCTGAATCCAGGAGAGCATAAATCAACACAAAACAGGCTCCCCGAGAGGGATCAGCTTCGGATTATAATACTTGGCCGGATTAATCATTGTGCAGGCAGATTATAAAAATATATACAGAGTATACATATGGAGTACAGAGGAGATAATCACTGGATATTACATTAGAAAGGTCATGCTAATCCAAATCTGGCTGCATCACATCCACCATTTGTGTAAAGGCACAAGATACTGTAGCCCCTCCTCTGTGGTGACAGACAGAAATACAGGAGATCGCTGAGTTATTGCTCCACAGGGAGTGTGCTTTATAGTTCCACAGTGAAAACACCACCAGACATTCTCAGACTATTATAACTATCTATCCAACTAGAGATACAAAGACTTAAAGGGCAACTCCACCGATTTGATCATTTGCCTCCAGTGATGTCACTTGAGTCGGCATCAGCTGTGTCTGAAGACTACAAGTTTGAAATGAAAAAACCCGGGGATGTGCAGTTGGAAAAAAGCGAGCTTATCAGACTTCTACAGCCTGCACCTTGTCTCTACCTAAGGCTAGCACGTTGAAGCTACATTAGCCGCTACTAGCATAACACACCTGAATCTGTGACAAAACTGTCTGTGGTCGAGCTGGATTATGGATAACGTAGGCACCAGGTTTTGACAAGAAAAAAAAAGAATGTGTGGAATGAAAAAAAAAAGCAAAAAGTGCATTTCCATCCACCTTTTTTATGAACATTTTCAAGTTGTGTATTAAAAAAAACCTGACTGAAAACACTGAAAAAACAAAAAAACAAAACAAAACAAAGAAACCTCAAAGTATTGCAAAAAAAGCATTATCTTAATTTAACCAACTCCTAATAGTTGTAAAGCACTAGTAGATGGAAACGCACAATCATTTGCATTTTCTTGCTGACTTTTTGGAAACTTGCTTAATTATGCAGAAATAAATTATGATCCTTTTAAAAAAACAAAAAACTGTCCATTGTAGTCTGACAATGCTATAGGAGTGTAATGCTAAGTCGGTGGAGTACTCTTTTAAGCAAAAATGAAACAGGAGTAAACATGCGACCTTGTCCTTAGTAAATTTCTAGTTGTGTGACAAAAGCCAATTCTGAAAAACATCCCCTTGTATCTCTGTCATGATATCAGCTATGTATTTATAAGTGTCTGCAGAGCAGCAGACTGTACAAGGAGAAGAATTAATGCATTTGTAAAACCAAGTAATGCCAACTGGCATACAGAGGATGTGGCAATGATTAGTGAGTTAGCCATACAGTGTGCAGAATGTACCTGCATATCTACTGTACGTGTACGTATATACTGTACAGACATGCAGAGAGAGGAGAAAAGAATCAAACATACATGCATTCAGTATCTGAGAGGCAAAAAACGTTAACTGTTTTGGAAGACAAACTCCTTTTAAGCATTAGATTAATGCAATTTAGATGTTATTCATCTATCTTGACTATTCACTAAGGCATCACAGAAATATGTCAATCTTACCATGCTCTATAGTGATGATACAGTTTATACAGAAAACAAAAAAAAAGAAAACATGCAGATTGCCACACTGCTTTTGACCGTGACAGCCTACTGTCACAGATTGGTAAATCCAAATCTGTTAAATATGAGAAACTTTTGAAAAATGTCATATTGCTAACATTCTGCAAAAGGAAGAGCACCATGTCAGTGTTTTAGAAGGGCACCAAATACAGTGTACTAATTTGCACATTACGCACGCACATCTGGGTGTGAACTTTTTTTCTGCTCCATTCCTAAATTAGGTTCTCACAGTCAATGAGAACGAAAGGAGATGAGTGGAAGTATAAAAGCCTCCGGGGGAAGCTTCTCTAGAAAGATACACTGACTGGACGCAGTTTGGTGAGAAAAGTGAGGCTGCCTCACTTCACTGCATTGGCTGGAGTAAGCTCTGACGACGGTTAGAGGGAGAGAGACAAACAAGTCAGAATCAGTGATATCACAAGAGCTAATGTTTGAAAGGCTAAATTCACTCTTTACAGTAGCAAGAAAACAACATGTTGATTATGTTATGATCACTGGACTGACAGTCTTTGCAAGGCAGGGGGAGAGGTAGAACAAAACCAAACACTCAAGCTGGATGGCGAAGTATCCAGTGAGGCAGAGGGTTGATGTATGATTTTGACATGTTACTGCACCTGCTTACAACTTCAGGCTGTGTAAAATAAGAGAATAAAGAGGGCAAAGCACAGCATAGTGATGCCAACATGATGAATACTGAAAAGGCAAATTGTCTTGTGAGAAGCTAAGGATGTCGGAGAGAGTGTCTTTCTCTCTCCTGCATGCATATTCCTAGTTTTTTAATATATAATCCAAATTGTAAGGAGGTTGGAGGGGCATGGCTGGTGATACAGGCAGGCGCCACTTGTTACAAAGAGGCCACAGCAGGTGATACTGTAGAAGAGGCATTATGGTGTTCTTCTGTCTCTTTTTGTGAGGTCTGATGAGTTTAAGACAAGAGCCCTATAAATTCAGAAACACTGTATGGGTCTGATGTGAGAGTTCATCACTCTGCGGGCCACGTCTCAAGTGTGGACGGTGTCTGAACAACAGGAGAAGCCTCCAGTCGTTCCGGCGCAATAGCGAACGAGAGATGGTTGTCTAAGCTCTGTTAGACTTTGAGATCTTAGTCCTCCACAATTATTGCTTTCCTGTCTTTCACAGGCACTTCAGAGGATTGGGCTTTGGCTGAAGTTGAGCATGAGAGGAGACTGAGGGGAGATGAGAGAGGAATGGTGGTAGCGGCGAAAGAGGCGACTGACAGACGGAGTTAAAAGTGTGCTTGTGAGCTCTACCTTGTCGTCTGCGACTGAAAGCCATCACCCAGCAGGATACTTGTCTGTCAGTGAAAACACTGTGGCTGCAAAGGCTGGTGCTTGAGTGAGTCAAAGAGCAGTGTCTTTGTTCCATGTCAGGGTCAGAACCTGAGGACTCTTAGTCCGGTCCACTAGCCAACAAGGAGATCAAGGAGTGAGATTGGGGGGGATTTGAGGTTGGTGGTGGGAGGGACGCCGAGGCCATAGCAAAAGAGAGAGGCAGTGAGGTTCCTGGATGTCCGACCTCCCTCCCTGCTTATGCCTGTGTCTACATATCCTTTGCTCTAGATCTCTTTAGTCTGTGTGGTTGTTGACGTGCTTCCTGTCTGACGATGCCTCCACTCCTTCCTTGACTTTCCCTCCTCCCCTCCCGGTCAGGACCTTGTAGCAGCCGCGGGTGATCTTATACATCCAGACAGTGTTTAAGACATCCAAGGCGATGCAGGAGGTGATCCACGCCACCTGGGCGCCCAAGCCCAGCCGCTCAAAGTCTGGAGTGCCAAAGGTGGCAAATACACTGGCCCAGTAAGATGGCATGACAGCAATGCGGACCAGGAAGAACACCACTGCCATGGCAACGCCGTTTAACACCACCAGTCGGTGCGAGCGGGGGTACTTCAATGCCTCAAAGAACCACCTAGAGGGAGAGAGTGACAAAGACATGTCAGCTATATGGTAACAAAAAGGGTGATATAAAGAGGACCAGTCATGAGTGGAGCTGACTCACCTTTGGTTCACAAATGGTGTGGACAACTCTGAAATGAGACGAAAGTTGGCAAAGTAGGGAAGCACGCCACGTGTCTGCAATGACCGGACACACAGACAAAGTTAAAACATTCTGATATGAGAATAATCCTGCATCTCCATTTGCTCTGGGTCTTGAAGAGTGATAGACCTACCAGCACATATCCATAAGCATAGAGCGCCGCCAAGTGGTGACAGACAAAGAAGCTGTCCCCCATAGTGCTCCAGTTACATGCAAGCAGCACAAGGTCTAGAGGGCAGGGAGAGAGGCTGGTCAGACAGCTGGCAAACTGATACGTCTGTTTGACTAAGAGGATGGTTGTGTACACAACTGCCTATAAAAAGGCAGGGCAGCAACTGCACCAATATTGAAAATGTAGAGAACATTTTCTAGAAGACACTGTGGAACAAGTCTAAGACTGACATGTTTTATGAAATCTGAACTGTTATCAAAACCTCCAATTGCTTCAGTTGGTTTTTTTTATCAATGCAATTGTAGATTCACATTGTCAGTCTGTTGCACTGTGTTTTATAGCTGACAGTGCTGTTAATGACAAGCCCAGAATCTGTGTTTCTAAATATAATCAAGTCGTTTCAGATGAAAGTCCCTTTCCTTTCTGTGTTTACACTTTATACAGTAGCTGACTGCCCTCATGGACTGCGTACTAGAAGAAATGATCAACAGAAGTAAAAACAAAAGTAGCTCACCATAGAGGAGGTAACCACAGGTTATGGCTACGTTTAGTTTGACGAGGCTGGGGTCACCCCTGTGGAACAGCAAAGAACACATTGTAAAGGTACTATAGCACAACAACCCTCAAGACAGGCAAGCCGGAGCAGGGGAAGCTCTTTACTATTCAAGAAAAATCTAAAGTACTCACATTGTCACACTCTGATTGATAATCTACTCCTGTAAAGAGAACATGACGCAATTTTGCAAACAAATTAACGTGACCAACTCATTAACCATGAACCACGTACAAAGGTCATTCAAGGTTGACTCTGCTGATTGTCTACTGCTGATGAGCTTACCCTGATACTCCTGTACATGGTCTTGATTAACAAGAACAGCATGATTGAAGAACATATTAGAATATCTCTGTAACTGATGTATGTTCTGTGTCTGAATAAACAGTAATCAGTCGTTCAGTTCCTACACCTTTGATGTGCTCTGCTGACCGTTAGGTGTCCTTGCAAATAACATCTGTTCAAAGTAACAATGAAGGTGTCTTCGCTTCAATAGGCATCCGATCCTGGTATCAGTCACAAGTATCGTATAGCGAATGACCGGCTGAATGCTTGTGTAACAGAACCCCACAACACACATACTGTATAAACATACACACCCAAAAGTCAAGGCACGCGCACACACAATGTGTGTAAGGTGATGTGACTCACCTTACCCACCAGATGACCCTGGGCTTTTATCCTTCAGCCATTAGTCTGCAAATTTCACACCTACCTTACCTTTGCAGTAAGCACTTTGAATTATATGCAGTTTTTATATGCATGTGACATAAATGTATTCCTTCTTACACTAGTAATTCTGAGTGTCATGAATAAGCAGTTTTGTAAATGACTTTATGTCAATCAGGAATTTCTCATCGGCTTGGTCACATTGTTAACAAAGCATTATATTTCTTGAGCTCCGATTATGTATCTGATCTAATGTCTGTTTCACAGGAGAGAGCTCCTTCTGTCAACTGATCAGTCGTATCACTTTACCAATGCACTTACACAGAAATGCACCGAGAAAATATGATCTTGGAAAACACCCAACCTAAGTGCCAGTGTGATAGTCAGAGCGTCTGCAGGCTGCTGCCACAGAGCCCAAAGGCTTCTTGATAATCACATCAATGTGATCCAGATCCAGTTAATTAACTGTACAGTGAACCCACGCTCCTCTCTCAATGTATGGCTAACTGACTGGAATTTGGCTGAGAAAGAGATACGAAGCCTTTTATACAGGAAGTGCTACAACAGCCCTGACTCAATGGGCCTCATGTCAGAACTGCATATGTGAACAGATTTGCCCAGAAGTGGCACGTAGTAGTGATTTAAGAAAACAATCCTGGAATGGTCTAGGCCTGTCAACCAAGTCTGTTTTGGATGTAAAGGTAGGTAGGTAGGTAGGTAGATACTTTATTCATCCCCATGGGGAAATTCGCAAAGTTAATATTCAGATAGCTGCATCAGTTTGATCGCTTACATTTTTTAATTTTTATTTTATAAGCATGTATTATATTATTATTATTATTATTATTATTATTATTATTATTATTATTATTATTATTATATACAAGCATTTTATGAAGCAGTATTCTGGCATGACAAAAGCAATTCAGTATTTGCTTGGAATACTGGAATATACTGAACTGCATTCTATACCATGTCAGAGGTTTAGGACCTAAAACCCACAATGTGACTACTCACATGGCCCAGGTCGACAAACCAGTCAGAATATGACATTAAATTACACAGAATACACGGGCAGGCCTTGCAGTTCAGGACTGCCATTGTTGAATAATGTTTAGTGAAAAGGCACATACACACTCCAAAATAATGGAGAGAAGATATTTGTGGGAAACCTTGCAGAGCTGTGGAGGAGCAGATGGATGACTCAAGGTGACAACAGCCTCTCCTGTCATATGCTTTTTTTCTATTTACATTGCAGCGCTAGTTCAACATGTATTCGTCGCACAATCTGACGTGCCACAAAAGGACCGAGATTTTATTAGACCCATCTCGCACAGTGTGACATGCAATGGACTTACACACGCTCCGTTGTTGCACGGTCTAAGGGCATCTTTAGAAAGACATTTAAGCTTGGTGACGTATTGACAGCTGTAGTGATATTTTCTCAGTATTTCGAACCTTTTCATATGGCTACTGACACTGCAAAATTTAGGCTAGGTTAGGCTTTTGTCTGCCGATTTTCTGACAGCAGCAATTTTTGTGAATTAAACTTGTGCACAAATGGAGAAGAAAAAATTACAATTTGCAGGCATCTGTTCGCTAAATGATGATAGATTAAAAAAAAATGCACGAACCTTAGCCTTAACAGGTGGCATTCATCAAATTGAAACAAGTGATTTATGTTAAGAGAGTTTGGTGAATCCAGTTGGAATACTCATACAAATGAGAGAGAACAGAGCAAGAGAAGTTTAGGATAGGAATATGAAAATGTTCTTGCAACGTCTTCAAATGTTGACTTGAACGTGTTGAAAAATTCTATGTTAAATGTTACAACTAAAACCAGGTTGACCTCAACTCTACACAACCCTGAAATTTGGTCCCTTGCTCTTCTCAGATGGCCCTGCACATGTTGAGTTCAAGTCCAGATAAGCCAATCAAAAAAGGGCAGCAGAGGCGGGGCGGTCAGACACGGTGCTTGTTAACTGAATGGATTATGATAACAGCCGGGGCCACGCTGCCAGCCAGAGTGACACGCTGAAAAGAGCCTGAGCGCCGGCTGAAAACAATGCAGGTTTCTAATCGTATGGCTCTGGCTACTCACTCGAGCACTGTTGAGAGCAGCAGAGAGAACAATGCTGCTGTGTGACAGGTCTTAATGATGCTGTAATACAATCAGATTGACTGGAGAATGTATGCTTGCAGCACTCCGCTGCCGCAACTCGATGAGCTTTAAGGCATTAGGATACTGCTGCGGATTGTTTAGGTGCTGGTGGGTGAAGGGGATAAGATGAGGAAATAAATGGACATAGCAAACTACTGAAGGTTTAAGTTGGAACACCAATATTATGCCAACATGGAAACTATTTCCTCAAAGAAATGACCTTTTCCTCGTGGGAGCTGTGAAAAATGATTTGACAGAAAAAATGCATTAAATCCTGCCTCAAAAAAAATGTACAAAGAAGGTTGGAGTGCTAAGATGCTAAGCACCTGAACACTCAGCAGACGAAGATTGGTAGCAGGAGGGAGGGAGGGAGTCCCCAGCTTCCATCCCCTCTCTCCTCCCTCTCGACCCCCCCACCCCCACTTTCTTTTTTCTCCCCTTTTTCGCTCCATCAGCGTTGCTGGCCAGGGCCGACACAGAGACAATAAGAGCGAGGGAGGTGTGCTGCATTGATTCGACAGCTAGAGAAGTGGGGTACAACGGACAGCTAGAGGCAGGAGGAGGCTCATGGAGGGCTGGTGGAGTGTGGTGTGGGGAGGAGGAGGGGGGTCCACAAGAAGAGAGAAAGGGGGGCAGAGGACTAGGCTGCTGTTGTTTGTTATGAAAAGGAGCCTTGTTGGTGGGATTCTAGTCTGTCTGCTGGAGAGCCAGAGAGGAAGCGAAACAGAGGGAAAAGGAAGAGAGGGAAAGAAGAGAGATAAGTGGAGGAGGAAGGAAAGAGCGCTGTAAGAATATAAGGGAGAAGTGAGAGACAGAAAGGCGGAAAGCTGAAATGTTTTAAAAGACTGATTGAGATATTGGCAAGGAGAAAAAAAAACCTGGGAATGAAATTACCATTTCTCTTTTTCAAGATTCATTGATGCAAATAACACAGTCAGCAGTAGCAGAGAGTGGGAGACAGAGAGAAGACAGAAAAGACAATAATCAAAGGCTAAATCCACTGAATCTACAACTCTCTGGAGACTCCACTGACACATTAGATCCCTCCTCTCCCGTTCCCCCTTTCATTCTGATGTAGGGAACGCTATCGTCATCTCTCCAAAGGCATCAACCACCAGCCCTGACTATCCTTCACTACCACCCACCTCCCATCTTCGTCCCTTCATCTATTTCCTCGCTTGCCTTGTGAGCTAGACATGGCTGCCGGTCTGAAAAGGCAGATGTGAGAAGACAGGTTTCTCCTAAAAGCGCCCAAAGCGTTCACGCTACTTTTTTTCTTTTTTCGCCTGCCAAAATGACAAGGCATAATGTGTCGGTACTTTTGCCTTTTCCATCATCCCTATTTTTGTTTTTATGGGGGTTTATAGGATCGTATTAATTTGAATGTCATGCATTCTCCTGCGTTATTTTATTATATCACACAGTGTTGTTGGATATATTTCAGCGTTGCTTTCTGTTTCTCTTACCAGACGGGGTTGGCGTTGACTGCATCGTCAAACCACAGGATGTACAGACAGAACAACCCCACAATCAGGGCGTGCACAGTCGACACCAACCTGGGGATGGACAAACACACAAAATGAGGAATTAGTAAGCATGAAGACCGAGTAATGAGGGGTTTAAAGTCAGAAATCAGGAATCATTCAAATTGGGGTTACTCATGGCTCTGCTGTCTGCTCATGCTTGCATACAGTCTGTAATTACATCCGTTTTATCCCCTGTGTCCATGTGAGTGTAGCTTCTGTCTTATCAGGCCTGATACAGCACACCCCTGACCTTTGGAGTGGCTATCTGGGCCACTGAAGAGATACTCCAGAGGTCCAGTGGCCTCATCTCTCCTCTACCAGATTCACAGTTCCTCCACTGTCACCATGCAGTGTCTGGGGTGCAGCAGTCCCTGTCCAAAGGGCTGCAGCTGCCTGGCCTGAGCCCTGGCCAAGACTGGCTCTACAGATGAACTACTGTATGAGAGGATGAGTCCATTATTACTGCTGAATCAGACTGAAGTGTCTAAAAATGGATCAGCCATGGAGGAACTTGGCTAAAGGAAGTTGGTAAAACTGAGTGTCAATATCAGCGTCTGTGTCTCTGGTTCTTGGTTTTGTTTTGGAAAAGTTGCTGATTATATTGGGTCAAATGAGAGAATGTGGAATTGAAAAGAAGAGAGCGGGCAATATAGAGAAGAAACGAGGTGAACAAATAAAGAAATGAACAACAGGCTTCTAGTTTATGCAGCTGTATTCAATAATAGACACGTGATCCTGCTCTGTCTTTGGAAATGCTTTCTCCCTCCTCTCCATGCACTTAAGTCATGGTTACATAAACAACATACTGACACAGAGTGCTGGCTGTTATGCAACAGTAGGCCACTCTGAAGTGAACCATCAGTGCCTGGCCTTTGACTTGTTCTGGTCTATTTTTTGGTCATTACACTCTGCTTTTTAAAATATGTGCAGAAAGGCTGGTGCAAACTATGGCTGTATGAATGAAGTTTTATCTGTGGGTACTTGCAGACAAAAAAAGAGAGGGGAAAAAAAGCCAATAACGGAGTCAGTGGAAGATGTTATGCAACTACAAATGACTGCCCTCTGAACTTCACCCCTGAGGTTTCTGCTTGAAACTTAAACCCGCTCTGTGCTCCACCAGCCGTTCACATCGCAGCTGTGAGGATGAGCTGGCCTCAAGCACATCAAGGTCCACCTCAACAGAGCTGTATCACAGAAAACGCTTTTCTTAACAGAGGTCAGTTCTGTCAGGATGTCATAACTTTGCAATGTTATTCAATGCTATTCTAGGGAGGTGCGTCTCAGCTACGGGCCTCTCTGCAATACCACATGGCAATGTTCAATATTTTTAATGTGTCAAAGAAAAAATGTGATCTCTTATTTTGCTTTCGAGCTTCATCACTGAAAGACCAAGAACGCACAGAATATCAGGGACCTTCGTATTCAACATTGCAGTCATGTTTTATGACCCATAATCCCTATGATCCAAATGGGGAAACAGCTCACTTGGTTCAATCTGAATGTAAAAAAAAATCCACCTACTGGTACCTTGAAAGCTTTCTAATTAACACATTATATGTCATTCTTTTAAAATTTTTACAACAAATCACTGTTTTATGTGCTGGGTTATGTGCTTGTCTTCTTGTCTGGAGCGGTAATTTGTGGAGTCTCCACTGATTGCCTGTCAATTGTTCCCAGCCAAGAAACAAGGACATAACTGATGTTTTGATACTTCGATTTCTGTATGGATTAAACAAACAAGACATTATGTGACAATTAGTGACCTTAGAGGTGATGGAAGATGGATTTTGTTACCTCCAGATAGAGCCAGGTTAGCTGTTTCCACTCCTCTTATCTGACTTTCTTAGAAAGAGAATACATATTCTCCAAAATTTGGAATATAGCAGCAGCAGTGAAAGTCCACCTATTGCTTTAAATTTGATGGCTAGGTTGGCGGGCCAAGGTTCATTTGATAATGAGGGTCCCTATCTTTATTGTGATGCAACCAATCAAACGTACAAACATGATAACCTTTTGTAGAGTGCTATGGTATATGGTATACGTGGAGCTCTCATTAGGTGCTGAGCTTGCAAACTGCTACAGAACATAACTGGACAAAAAGTCGAACTTTGGTTTCCACATGGTACAGGCCAGAGCATTCACAGGTTGGATGTACAGGGGAGTAGTGGGTTCCTGTTACACACCTGGAGTTCCACTCTGTGAGCTTGGTGGAAGGCAGCCGGCCATAACCTGGTGTGATGGCGGAGGAGAGCCGCGGGCTGGCCACCGAGAAGAGAAGCTGGAAACCCACGAAGCTGCCAGCTACCACTGTCAACTCTCTCGTCTCCATCACTCACCTAAACACACCGGGGGAGGAGAAAGGACGGGAGGGGTGGGGGCAGGATACAGGGAGGGTGACACACATGGACAGGTTCAATCGATGACTGTCAGTCATCCTGGGCAACGCCAGAGGAGAAACTGAGGTGGCAGCAGCAGAGGTGGTGGTGAGAGTGTGAAGTGGCACCCTGTGTGGTTCATCCAGTCCACAATAAAAAGAAGAAAGGGAAAGAGACAGAAGGGGGAAAAAATAGAAGCCGAAGACATGGGCTGTCTAATGCAAGTGACATGAGAGCTTTAGACAAGCAGGGTGCTTCACAGAGAGAGAAGAGAAGATGAAAGGTACAAGGGAGGCATAGGAGTTATAGGCAACAGAGGGAAAAGTACAGAATAGCAAAAACAGAAAAAGAGTTATTGAGTATTGTACAGTACGTAGCACAGGATTTAGATTTCGAATAAAAAGGTCTGCATTATTATGCATATTTTGCAAGGGGATTACAGTGAGTTGTTTAGGACACACAAAAAAAACCTGAGAAGAAAACAAAGGCTGAGCCAGGAAAGAAAAGAGGATTGTCAAGATGAAGCAACGAGTTAGGCTCATGAGACAGAGGCTGTTGAAGACTGTGTAACAAGTTTTTATACTGTATGTTACTTCAACAATGCTCTTCATTTTGCCCACATCTAGGTTGAAATCATCTGTATATTAGACTTTTGGTATTTTAGTTTGTATTGTCAGCCCTCATTGCTAATTTATCTTCTAGATGTAAGTGTTATCAGTGGTTGTAGGAGCCAGAGACAGAGGAGTTGAAATGATGGACCGACAGAAACTGAAACTAATGAGAACTAACACAGGTGCCGGATGTAGACATGCAAAGTACTGACTGTAAACACATGCATATACACAGTGTACACACTAACTGAAGAAGTCTGTTTACTCTCACTCAGGTCAACAAACCAGAAGCCTGTCTTTTCAAATCGCAGGCTATTGGCGGACATGGACTGAAATAGAACCGTGCTTGCAAAAGCAGCAAAATCTGTTTGTTCGAATTGTCTTCTTCAGGCTCGGTTGGATGAAACAGAGAGGAGGAAAATCATCTGTAAGTCCACAGTGTCCTTCCTCCATTCACTGTGGATTGATGTTACAGCTCATACAGTTCATATTCAAAAGCAAAAAATTCTGGCTGTTCTGAGGCACCGGATGTCTCAGGGTCGAGTCAGATCATCAACAACTGGCAGGCCTCATTCCAAGGAGATAGTACAGCAGTGCTAGCAAGTTGGACCCCTGAACTTGAGAAACAGAAACCCTGGCATCACCAGCAGCTTGTAGGCGTTTCTCATTTCCATTTTTGTTTTACTGCACACAAAAATCTTCATCTGGCTTTCGTGCATTTACATTTTCATTTACCTGTTACAATATCAGCAAAATGGTTCACATGCCTCTCACACCTGCTGTAACAAAAAACGAAACCAAGAAAGTTCACAGGAAAGACTGGATGATGAAGTGCATCCTCCTCCTGACTTCTCATTTGTTCTTTGGTAAATCAGCACACTGTGTTGCTGCTGGTCTGGACTCTGACCTGATGAATGCACTGGAATTCTGATTAAACCACAGAAATTATGTAAGCCATCTAAAACCACTTATTCCTGGAGAGCTGACGATTAGGATTGTGCAAGGTAAAGATTACTGTGACAGAAAAGGTACAAACCTCACATAATGTAGTCATACATTTCGTGAGGGCATTCTCTTTGCAAAGCAAACTAAGTCATTTAGCCTCTGGGAAGCTCTTGACACTTTAGGCATGTAGCCTACAATAACTTCTATTTTTACTCAAAAATGTCCAATGTCATGCATGCATGCTCTTCCATAAAACACAAGGAAACAAAGCACATCAACAGGCGGGTTGGAGAAAACAAAGCACCTCAAGACAAAGTGCCACAAGCGAAACCCATCAATTTAAATAGTGCCATGAAGATTACAGCTTTGCTCAGAGCCACCAGAGGCAATCTTCAGCACAATTTTCCACTTGAGCTCGAGAAACATCTGCGGAATAAACTTCAAACTGGATCAAAACAGACAGGATGACAACTTTCAAATGCACATTCCCCCCCCTAGAAAAAAAATCAAAGCAGCTTGTAAGAACTCCTACTCCACTGAGCTTTCCAATGCACCATTCACTACACAACTGGCATGTTGAACAGTGGAGGCTGAGGCAGGAGCCACACCACACTGAGAGCCACTTATTGTCCCCAGGAGCAGCTCTGCACATTCCCCGGGCCACGTTGATCATATGCAGCATGTGGCTGAATAATTCATAGGCATTCTTCACCTGACAGGCTGGTTCACACTGCCCCACGGGAGGAGGAAGCACACGCAGCCCCGTCACTGCGGCTGACAGCCCGGACAGGAGAAGCTGCTCTGCCGTCCACGTTTGACCTTGTTCCGCCGGACCATCCTGCTGCTGTCAGCAAACCATGACCCCGTGACATATCGACCAAACATAAATAATAGCGGTTCAATTTCCCCCACTGTTCCTGTGGAAATCCAAACCGGCCTCTGTCTACCGCATTGCTACACAAGAGCAGTGGGTTTGACTGTGGCTGCTCTCTGGTCAGCCTGATCACACCAATCTCTGCAGGCAGGACACTTGGAAATAACTAGTGATCACTGCAGGTTTAATTGAGATGTTTGCAATTAGCATGCAGTGTGTGTGTGTGTGTGTGTGATTTGGAGCAGCCTGCACAATAGCAGCCCAAACTAAGGGGTGTGTGTAATAGTAATTGGCTACCTCTCCTTGATTATGTTGCTGCATATGCATAATAAAGCACTGCGAGCGATCAGCGTCCTGACAATCGTCCACAATATCCCGAGCAAACACAGCTTTACGACACAAACCAGGAAGGTGTTGAACGAGTTGAAACAAGCAGCAGCAGCACACAAAGTTGTCAGAGGCTAAAACTGAAGCAGTGCTACGTGTGCTGTTGTTGCTGCTACCAACCGAGCGGACCAGTGAGCCTCCGAGCTGTTGCAGATTTGTACGGTCAAAAAAACCCAAACACACCTAAGTTGTGTCACATAAAGCCAGTTTACGGTGTATTTGCCGTGTTGGAAGCGGTAGAGAGAGCTCTGTTACCTGCTATCCGTCGCATAGGTCTGTGTAGGCGGATAAGCCGCGGTAGCCGCCGCCGTCTTCTTCTCCACTTTCTCACAACTTGACGTTAGCTAGCAAGTCGGCTAAAGTGAAAGAGCCCGCTGCGACCCCGGGGGGAGAGAGAGGGAGAGGGAGAGAGAGAGAGGGAGAGAGAGAGAGAGAGCTCTGCTAGGCAAACACTGCCGAGTCCTCACAACCATTACAGCCCCGAGAGAGACGTCCTCTGTTTCCTCGCTGCCATGTGTGTCCAGTTATGAATCCGACACAAAAGTTTTTACTCGTTTTATTTTGGCGTTGACAGTAAGGACCCAGCCGGTGACGTCACACGTACACGCCCCCCTCCTCCTCCCCGGCAGAGGCTACACCCACGAGGAACAAAGGCCACTGTGCAATATTGATGATAACTTAAGCAACACTTGAAGCACCATAAATCAATTTAGTATTATGATGCAACATTGTTCACATTTGTAAAAAATCAGCCTGGACTGTAACACACATCACCACACAATCAGCACGTGCAGGTTTCTGTGACTGATCAGCTCAAGCTCGTTTTAGTCTGTGTAAGAATTCATCTTCATGTCACAATAAACAATGTCTGCCTTTAATGGAAAACAAAAAATAAGAACATATTTCGATTTCTTAGCTGTACAAGTCTTACCTACTTAAAAATATTAAGATAAAAACGTGCAGCTTTCCTAAGACTGATAATTCATCTTCAGTTCACAATACAATGACTGCCTTTAATGAAAAACAAAAAGAGAGGGATAATACAATTTCCACTTCTCAACTGTATATCTTACTTTCTTAACATAGCTTCAAAAATATTGACCAAATATGTGCAGCTTTCCTTTACATTTCTTTTCACTGTGATGACTGACTGTCTTTGGGTTTTGGAGCTTGACAAAACAAGCAATTTCAAGATGTCAGCTTGGGATCACACTTCTATGCTCCTTTGAATAAGAGTGAAACTCTGTCAGGATGAGCACACAGAAATCATAGAGACATAGAGCATGATGAGGAGGTTATTATTTTTGTCTTTTACCTTAAAGACAGATACAGGTACAACTGGATCACAGCATACTTCACAGGCAAACACCCTCAGTCACCAACTGACTTTGGAATGTGCCGTATATGGGAGGAAATGGGCACAGCTGGAGGAAAAGGCGTGAATTCACGAGTTGAACTGACAACGTCGACCTATGGGTCATTACAGGCAGGTAATAAGTTGTTTTTATTCTGGAGGAGGTTGTTCTCCGTCGCGGCAGCTGTCGGATCTCCTTGTTCTGTCAGCTTCTGAGTAACTTTGCAGAGTGATAGGTTGAGTCAAGGTTGTCTGTCTGGTTCTGCCACACACACACACACACACACACACACACACACACACACACACACACACACACACAAACACACACACACACAAAGCGGAATGCTTTTCTCACACTCACATACTAGCCTGTATAGAAATCTCTCAGTTTCTTTTTTCACATCCTGCATGTTTGGTGCGTAGCCTTGGGCTTACATTGTGTGGCATCAAGAGCCTAATAGGCCTTCTGTGCAAGGTTAAAATAAACACAATGACACACATTGGAGAGACAGTTACAAAGGTTTAGGGTTTATTGAATTGCATTCAAAATGAATCACACCATTTCAAAGAAAGAAAGAGAGAGTGAGAACTGGATTGTACCTTCTGTTAAAGAAGCGAGTGAGTCACAGACAAGAGCAGAGTTGAAAAATGGAGTGCATGTCGACTGAGAGAGTGTTAGAGACAGATATATGAAGCTGGAGATACAACCAGATGCAACCTCAGAAACGAACATGCTGCCAGAGACATCCTCGGCATTATGAGTCGACTACAACCAGAAAGCGCTATTAAAATTAGATTGTGATACGATCCAATACAAATTTACAGAGGATTAGATTTGAATGTGAAAATTCATGCTTTTGATATTTTTTTCCAGCCTAGCAGAGAGGAAACAAAACCGACTGACTGAGAGAGTGAGCGTGTGAGAAAGCACACGGGGATGGATAAATGATATTTGTGTTGCATGAAAGAAAGTTTCCAGAGGGGATGACTGAAATCCTTTCTCCAACAATGAAGAGCCTCGCAGAATTAGTAAACATTAGCTGCTAATTAGAGCAGATCGGATGCCAATCAGTGAAATAAAGAGGTGTGGAGGAAATAATTCATTCAAATACTGTCAAATAATATGACAGGAGCGAGCATGCAAGCCGGGGTTGATGTGCTATCACTTCCCTGGTGCAATGGATTGTTATGTGTCTGGAATCTGTTTTGTATTTGTGAATTTCCCCACTGTGGGATGAATAAGGGTTTATCTTATCTTATTTTAAAGAAAAAAATGTAATTTGGATGAACTGACCCTTTGAAATACAAGTTAAAGGAATGATTTGGGAAATTCGCTTATTCACTTTCTTGCAGAAGAATGTAGATGGGAAGATCAATACCACTCTTATATAACGTGAAGCTCTAGCAAAGTGACGGTGAGTCCATCTTAAGTAACTAAATGCACCTACAAGCACCTTTAAAGCTTACTAATTTTCAGTCTGGTTTGTTTAATTTGTACAAATAAGAAAGTCTAAAAGTGACATGGTTTTACAAGGGGTTACGTTTCAGACTATTTCTTGGCCGGGCACGATATCTTTCTCAAATTCTGTTGTCACTGTGAGGCCCTGTTTCCAGTCCTTATGCAAAGCTAAGGTACTGGCTGTGGCCTCATATTTACTGTACAGATATGAATGCAGTATTTATCTTCTCATCTCACTCTCA
Organism: Centropyge bicolor; assembly: GCA_037975185.1. Lineage (NCBI taxonomy): Eukaryota > Metazoa > Chordata > Actinopteri > Pomacanthidae > Centropyge > Centropyge bicolor. Next base: position 4,366,473 of record JBBMOC010000022.1, on the reverse strand, counting down.
GCAAGAATGCAAGTGTACTTTCATAGTTCTTTGATGTTTATCATAATACATGTCATATGTCATGAGGCTGGGTGTGCAGTGAAACGAACAAAATGGAGTAGTGTACATTGAAATGGAATTTAATTAAATTATTAATTGCGCTTTGATTGACAAGCAGGTACAAAATGGAAGAAGACACACACCCCTGTCTACCTCAGCGAGGCTAGGGTGAAGCAGGTGAACTATTTTAGCCTGAAAATCAGCATCACTGAGAGTCATGGACATCACACAGAAAGCTCAGATATGACTGTATTTCTTAAAGAAAGGTAGAAGGCAAAAAAGAGGAGCATCCAGGCTGGAAACAAGACAAACTGGTATGGGATGAGCACGGCCCAGCACAGAAGGGCTCTGCAGCAGGTGACTAAAACCGACCCAGAAAATCTTTGGCACCCATCTACCGACCATCAGTGATATGGGCGAGGTGAGGTGCCGGCCCAGAGCCCAAGGATTCTAAAAGACAATACCCACCTCAGCCACAGCCTGTTCACCCTGCTGCCTGGCAAGTGATGGATCTGCTCTCGTACCACCAGCAGCTTCTTTCCTCAGGCTGTGAGGCTCCTCAAATCCATCTCATCCTCCACGCTCCAAACTGTACACTGTAAATAAAGGACTCCCTCCTCCTTTCTGTTACGCTGTTTTGCACATTACTACACCACTAACCTTTGCACTACCCACTAACCAAAGTTTTATGTCTGCATTATAGATTATATTTCTCATATTGCATTGATATTGCGCATATGTCTGTCTGTATATAACTGTGTAATATTACATATATATATATATATAATTTTATATAATATATAATTTCCTTTAAATTCCTCAGCTTAGTGTTGCTTCTATATGTTTGTTCTATTTTATGGCCTATTGTATTGTTTAATTCTGTTTAAATTTCAATGTTTGTTCCTGTATTGTAAAATGACAACAGAGCTGAACCTTGAACCTTGAAAAAGACTGTTAATAATCCGCAAACAAAACCAGAATGTCCCTCTACTGCACTCTCTGAAGAGTTTCTGAAAGCTTTTGTTACCTGATTGATTTAATTACTTTCATCAGACTCACTAAACAAATCCTTAATTTACATTTTCAAGCATGGAAATTTCATGTCCCCGATGACTTGCTGTAATTAACCTGTAATGATGATAATAATGAAGACAACATCGACACTGTTTATCATATAACAAGAGTAATTTAATACAGCAGGCTACTTAATCCCGCTGAAGGCCAAAGGGCCGCTCTCATCAAGGTGTAAGACAGAACGAAGGGCAGGCCACAGCAGGGCAGTGTAGAAACCTGCAGGCCGGCTGAGTCTTTGGGTCAGTGCCATCCCTGTTGGCTCTGTTTAGGCGAAGCATAAAGTCTGTGTAAAGTGAATTTTTTTTCAACCTTGAGGGCATTTGCTGGAAGGAGAAAGGTGGTTGGCTTGTAGCCCAGGACAAAGAGGTAATTGGTTTACAGTCGCCCTGCAGTGGATGTCCATATGCTGCTGCCACATGCACGCATGTGCACACGCACATATATATATAGTATATATGTGTGTGTGTGTGTGTGTGTGTGTGTGCGCACTTCACGGGCATCTCGTTTCTGCACTGTGGATATTATTCCTTTCATTTCTGAAGTTATGGACATTCAAAGGCAAAGCAATGAGCCAAGAGGAAGTAAAGGCAATAAATTGAATAACATCAAATAAATAAGAATAAAAGCTGCATATAAAAACACATATCATCAATTATTTCCAGAGGCTTTCACAAAAAGAAAAGTTTTGAGAAGAGATTTAAAAGAAACTAGAGTGTCTGAGTTCAGTAGACAGAGAGGTCCATAGTGTGAGGGCTCTAATAGCAAAAGCCTGCTCACACCATCACAAACTGTGACCTGAGAGTAAGTCAGAAATGTATTAAGGAGCAAGGTGGTTTATGGCCTTATAAGTAAGCAATCAAATTTTTTGAATCAATTTGAAATCTAACAGGCAGCCAATGTAGGGAGGCAAGCACAGGGCTGCTATGATCATGCCCCTTTGACCCAGTAATCAGTAGAGCAGCAGCAATCTGTACCAGCTGGAGACAGTGGAGGGAGCCCTGGCTGATGCCTGAGTAGAGTGCAATGCAGTAAACAAGCAAGAATACACAAAAGCGTGTAAAACTCTTTGTTCATCAGCAATCAATAAAAAATGATAGAGATTATCTTTAGCTGGCAGAAACAAAATAGGAGGTTGTGGTGGCTAAGCTGCTAGGATCAGTTGTTTTTAACAGCATGTACAACCGAGTGTCATCAGCATAAAAACTGTAAAAGGCATGACAGTTTTGAATAACCTGACCAAGAGGCAGTATGGATATAGTAAAGAGAAGGGGGCCAAGAACTGAGCCTTGAAACCACAACTCAACTGAGACATAGAGGAATTGTGTTTTTGACTGAGGGGTGTGAGGCTGCAACTCTTTCCTGAAAACAGTACATACCACTGCAGGTACATAACATATTCTGAACTCTGTCTCAGTTGAAGGTTTTGATATTCTGGTCTATTCAGTTTCTGAAAGTTATTGTATTTGTGTTAATATGGTTATTTTTCAACTTGTTTTCATGAGTTTCAATAGGTTCCACTCTTGGGCACAGTGATTTTGATTTTGCCTGACCAACTTTCAAGTTTTAAATATTCTTTGCCATGGGCAGCATGATATTTTGTCACACGGCTAACACACATAGACAAACACATTCAAATCTACAGGCTGGTGTTTCTAACACAGGCCCCTTATACTGTGAGGCAACACTGCAAATCCCTTAGTGACTGTGCTGCAGTGCTCTTAATTCCCAGGGCTGATTAATGTAATTATATTACTTTTAAAGCTGTCTTACCCACCAACCCAGGGCTGCTAAAATAAGTACAAAGTTGCCTAGAGAACAGCCATAATAATCATTGTACCTTCACATTGCCTTTTATTCAAGTACTTTCTCAAGTTCGAGAAAGTACTTTCACTAAACACTATAAGATCAAAGATTCAGAATATCTTAGTTCAGCAAAATTCATAGAATTTCTCATAATTTCATTTCACTAAATTCCATTTCATTAAAAATCCAAATTAATTCAGCTAATAATAAAAAACAACAAAAACAACAAAAAACCCAAAACTAAATAAAAACTAAGCTGGATACTCTCACATACTTTGCTCGTATTTTCTGTTCGGACCTCAGCCAAGACAGCCTAACTGCCAGTTAGTGTGGGTGTTGCACAATTTGCTTATTATTATGGCTCTGTATGATATGTACAAGTGGGATGTTTTCTTATGTGTTTGATTAATAGTGTGTGAATGTCTAGGGTTTGTATGCTCATGTTCATGGCTTTATGCATAAACAAGTGTGTGTGATTGCAGAGATAGGGCTCCTCAGGCTCTGACCCCGTTTTGTCTGATCACCGAGTCATTTTGCTGCCCTGAAGCTGTTGGTTTAACAGCCACTCAGACATTAACTCTAATGATTTATATCATGAGCTAAACATTCACAGCTTCACAGAAATACTTGCAACACGCTGAATTCTTTAAAGCTGCACTGATATTTTTGTATTAACAGATCAGATGAGTGGATGGATGGGTAAAGTAAAAAGTGTTGCTTTTAGAGATGAACCCATGGAGAATTGTTACAGTCACTTTTGGGGACATTACACAAAACAATTCCTGGATACTAACCCTTACTTTAACCCTAACCTCACTATAACTTTAACCCAAGACTTCCTCCTAAAATTTAATCACTTACGCAATTGGGACTTGTGTTTTGTCCCCATAAGGAAGCAGAGTCTCCACAATGTGGCTGTGTAAACAGATTTGATGTCTCCACAACATAAGCAATCAAACAACTTTCCCACAACGTTTTTGGAGCTGTCAGGTATGTTATTAGAGTAAAGTACCTCTCGAACTGGTAGGAAGGGAAGCACTCAGATGCACACACTTTCATACAGATACTCTAGCCTACTTACCAGTAGGAACACACACTTTCACATCCGCATACACACACACACACACAGGGGTGAAGCAGCTGGATCAGTGTGTGGACACTGCCACCTGTGAGCTGGTTTTCTGCAGAAGCAGCCTGTTTACTCTGTAATGGAAGCTGAACAGTCAGAGATGATGGATTACAAGCCTGTGTTCACTGTGTCTTTTATCCTCTTTTATTTATCTCTGTCTCTTTCCCTCACACTCCCAGCCCAGTATGTAACAGGGCCTGTTACATACTGGTGACAGACACTTACACACATTCACCTGAGCTGGAGATCTATATATGTTATATGTTTGTAACACACAAAATGCAGTGACAGATGTTGGCTTTTGGTGGGTATTAGTTTCCTATGTTAAGAATGACCATATTTAACAGTTTCAGTGTTTTTTTTTTCAACTCGTGACCTTTTCATTAAATGATGCTTGAATCAACAGAATCACTTTTCAAGAAAGCCATAAAGGTTATTGATTATGACCACTCTTACGTTGAATAATACAGCCTACTGAGCAATGAGAATTTAAAACATTGCAAATTTGCTAGTTCTATGAATAAGGCTTGCAACACCCTCTTGAAAAGAGTTCATTAAACAGAGGGATGATAGTGATATCAGCACCAGGGTCACCACTGGAGGGAGCCACATTTGGACATGGTGTTTGTATAAATGAAAATAAATATTGGAATGGTTAACCACAATACGTGAGTGTCCTACATATCCCACTTTTAAGACTCATCTTAAACATTGTCTTAAGGCAAACCAGGAGTGTGATCTTAATTGGACAGTTTGTCTATTGTATTCTGTCTTTTTTTACTTGTACATCGCATATTTGTATCTGTATATTGCAAGTTTCAATGTTTGTGTTACCTGCCAAGGGAGTAGGAATGAAATTAGATTCTTGCTCAAATCCAGCCTGTTTACATCTTGTATTTTTTATAAAGATGTTCATTAACATGCTCTATCCCTACCAAATATCAGATTGCTTCAAACGGCATAAATTGGAGTGTCAGAGGTCACAAAGTTCCCCTGATCAGTAAAGGCATTTAATGATCACTATCTCCTGGGGGCATTTCAGATTTTGGTAAGCTCGGACAACATCGAATAAATTTTCTAGAACCAACACAGTAATTAGGCCTATCTTCTCACATCCAACATTAATTCATACACCCATCATGCCTGCTAAGTTGCCGTGTGCACAGCAAGCTGTCCGTCATTGCCCTCGTGGTAGCGCAAGTGAATTAGGCTCATTAGTATAATAGGGCAGGCTTTGGACTATCTTGCATGCAGGTTTCACCTTTTCAAACTGGAAAGAAAAGTCTGGATCACAAAAATAAAAAGGGAAAATTGGTATTGGTCTGGTGAAACAAAGCATACCACAACGCGCTTCGCAGATATATGAAACAGCCCACGGCTATCGCCTGGTTGGAGGTGGAGAACAGCATCAACAACAATAATGACAAAACAGTAGCCTAGACCCAAGCTGATCCATTTATCAGCCACAATACTTGTAGGCTATTATTAAATATTCACTTACTGAGCCTTAGCAGAACATTGTGGTTCGGGGCAGGAGCTCTGCATTTTTTGGCCTTGTCCCAGCAGTGTGTCGGCCCTCTCTGATCCACAACTCTGTATATTTGTTTTAGCAGGGAAGAACTCTACTTTTGGGCCATTCGCAGAGATGAGGAGAGGGTTGATCAGTGTCTCTATGATCATCAATCTCTATCATTGTGCTGAAACCTCTGTGTCAAAAAAGCACCATCTTCATCAGACGTCCAGGTGTTAGGATTCAACACTGCAGCAGCAACAGTCACATCCTCCATACTGCACAAAGTGTTGGGTTAGTACGAAGGAGAAGTTTGAGTGAAAACTGTCTGATGATGTATGGGTCCTTGCATTTTCCTCTTTTGAAGAGCTTGAGTTCAATCCATCTCTTTTGTATCGAGAACTTCAATTACATCTATTCCAACTTCTGTTTTGCCATGATTGCTGTAGCATCCCTTCTTTGTAGAAACAGAGACAAGGCCGTCAGGGTTCCAGTGCATTTTTCACACATGCCGTCTCCAGTGCAAGCAACCATTTAATCGTCTTCACATGGATCCTTGCACAGTTTGCTTTCTCCTTGGTTGACGGTGCGTTGTTTTCAGACAGGTTCAGAAATAGTTTAACAAGGGCTGGGTAGCTCTCCGACACAGCTGTCACTGTCGTGCACAAGGACAACAGCCAGCAGACAATGAACACTTTGCAAATTCTTCTCGCACAGACATAAGCCTCTGTGGTCACTGCTTCCAAAAAACAAATGGCCAGAGAGCTCTTCCTGTTATATAGACTGGGGTATAGGACTCAAACGCATCACACAAAACCAATGCTCGGCAAAAGAAATCTTAAACAAAAACTCACGTCAGGGTCAGGTCCAGCAAGGTCAAAATCCAAACTTCAAGGAACAAGAAAACCAGAGCAAAAAGAACAAACAGCAAGAACATGAAGAACAGGACTAAGAACAAACAACAACTAGAAACAACAATAAAGAACAACTAACACGAAGGAACACTAGAACAAGCAAAACACAGCTATGAACATGAAGAACCACAAACAATCTGGCAAGGGCATAATGAAATGGACTGGCTTTTATAGAGTCTTGATGGGTGATAGACTGCAGCTGGGAACACAGGTGATAGGATGAGGTGGGAGGGTCTGGTAGGAGAGGTGAGGCAGAGGCGAGGCAAGTGGACAAATACAGAGACCAGAGGTGAAACTCTATGGCAGGTGAATAGTGACAGAACTTAAACATGACAAGACTACACATGACAAGACTGGAAGAATAAAGACATGAACAGTACCAAACAGATCGAACTACAACAGAGATTACAAGTACAATACACAAGACATGAACAGGACTAAGGCAAAACAGGGGACTAAGACAGGACAGAGACGGACTGGAACTGAGACAGAGAGCAGGAAGGCAGGAAAAAACAAGAGCTGTACAAAAAACGAAACTAAACAAAGGCCAGACCGGCCTAACTGTGACACTTCCCTTTCTCTCCAGCACCCAGATAGTAAGATACTTCAATATGACAACTGAGGATTGGCTAAGCCTCAATCCCTCACTGTTGTAAGCTTTTCATTCTCACATGGCACACATGAAGTTAGGAAAGTTCAATTGTTTTCAGCTTTTAACGTCACAAAAGAAAATAGGCATGAAAATGTGTGTGTGTGTGTGTGTGTGTGCCTACATTAGTCCTGCTCTGACAAAACAACTGAGGAACGCTGACCTTGCATCTCCAATCAGGATGAGCTAGTCAGTAAACCCATCAGTGTTTAATAACCTGATCCATTATGGGCTTCATTATAAAAGAGAAATCGGGCTCTGCTTCTTCTTATGGCACACTGTGTTGAAATCCCATAATTACACTATGGGAGGAGTAAAGATTGTGTATGCATCTTGCAGAAACAGAGGTGCTTTTTCAACACTTTACAAGGATACACATGGAAAATACAAAACATATGGGTTGTTGAAACTCACTGCAAGCTGCACGGCTCAAGGGATGGCAATGTGAATGTACCCTAGAAACAATCATGCTTCACAGGCAATGAATCCTAATGGCTTTGGTGATCCTCTGGCCTCTCCCTCCAGCGACATCACAAGGTTCACATTCTGTGGTTTTGAGTGAAATAGCTCAACAGCTACTCTACAAATTACAATGAAATTTGTTACAGACATTCATGTTCCTCTCAGGCAGAACTGTAATAACTTTGGCAATCCTGACTGACTTTGACTTGACTTTTCATCACACACCACCAGCTGTTTAAAAATGTTCACCTAATTGCTTGGGAGATGTTCTTCCAGGTGTTTTATTTCTGGCATTACACAACTTTTCCAGTGTTTTGTTGTCCCTCTCTATTTTTCATAGAACAATAACATTTTTCAATTTCCACATTTGATGTTTAGTCTGTGCACTGTTTTCAGTTAACTTTAGGGTTTAAATGATTTGCAAATCATCAAAATCCATTTTTATCAACATTTCATTTGGGGTTGTATTATATATGTGTGAGGGTTTTGTATGATTACTGGCATCACATGCAACTCATGAAATTCTGTTACTGCATTGCTTCCACCCAGTCAGTGCAATTTTGGTGGCCAAGATTATGGCTTTATACTTTTAAGCAGGCATTGCTATTGACACATTAACTTTTAATAGTCGAATCAGGCATGTGATCGAATTATAAGGAAAACTCAGTTAATAGTAAATGTAACTTAAAAAAAAACAGGTTTCAATACCCTGACACAAGTTGACTATACTTGCATAATTTGTTTTAAACATACAAAAAATTAAGTAGCTGATAGAATTACTAATTATATTCTACATAACAATATCAGGTTGGCTTTACTTGCAAATTTCAAAGAATGATCTGGCTTGATCTACACAACAAAATTATGCAAAAAGTTGATCTAGCAGGATATTTTTATCAGTGTGTGTGTATTGGAGCTAAATGTTTGCCTGAATCTTCATTTTATTGAATTTTAATTATACTGAATCGTATTGGTTGGTTTCACTTTGGCAAAAGCTGTTATGCAGTTCCCACGAAAATCCTTGTAAGCTTCTTTTATGATTGATACAGTGTGTGGCGCGCGCGCGCGCGCGCGCACACACACACACACACACACACACACACACACACACACACACACACACACACACACACACAGAGTCTGTTTCTGGAGATTCTAATGATTTAAAGGGAGAGGCTGAGTGCTATTACAGTTTGGAGGGTAGTCAAAATGGCCCCTGGGAGTGCACATGTGTTTTTGTGCAGCGTGTGTGTGTGTATGAGTGTGTGTGTGTGACATTCTTAGAGTAACATGACTCAGCGAGTAAGAATTTTAAAACTCTTATGAGCGAGATTCATTTGTTCTCGAGAGCTCAGCGAATGAGAGTGCAGTTTTCAGTGAGTGTCTGAATATGACGGGTGTGTGTCATAATGACTTAAATTAAATGTGTGAAATATAGAACGCAGCAAAGGTAATTTCTCAGCATCTGTTGATCTGGCTATGTGGCTGTGGCTCAGCGTTAAACACTTGTGATTTTACTTGTGAGCTAAATATTATTTATGCTTTTAGGAAGAAAAATGTGAGCCATTAATGCATGACTGGGAAAGAGGGCAGCTATTTGACCCAGCTCACAGTGCAGTGCTTCATATTTGCATTTAACGTGCAGGTGCGTGTGTGCATGCATGCGTATGTGTAGTCACCAGGAATGTGCAGGGTGTAGTAATTGATAAGATCACAGCAGAAAGCTTGGATGCTGACAGACATGCAGGGAGGTGATGAGACTGAGAGACAATCTCCAGTCATGTTCTTTCATTTCCAGTAGCTGCATCTGTCAGGTGTGCTCCCACTTACCCACTTTCAGTTCCTGACAGGTTTCTAACTTATTATATTTCCATATACCAGTTTGTCACACTATGACTCACTACTCGTCACTTGGATGTCTCTAACTCCATTTAACTTAAAGGTTAAGTCTGGTAATATTTTATATCTGTTAAGTCCAAAACTTAAAAACACATTGGTGAGCCACATAATCGCACTGGGTGACATGTTCCTTCATTATGATCAAATGAATGTGGGCTCTAATCATTTTGAGTCAATCTCACACTGCCCTATAGGATCAATTATCACATAAAAGAAGGCATCACTTGTTATAGGATATACAAGGAAAGGTTTGCTGTTAGACTTCATCCAGTCACTCTTCCCACTCCCCACTGCACTTGCTCAAGTGTGTGTGCATGCTTCCCTATGTCTATGTGTGTGTGTACATAAATGTCCGGCACGGCTGTTCTAGTTAATATGACCAGGCTCAGGGAGATGGTGGGTTATGAAACTTAACTCTCCTCATAAACAGAATCACATGTGGAGCACAAAAATCAAGTGACAATGGAGGAAGTGAACAAGGTAACTAAAGATACAATAAGGAAATGGAGTAAAATGAGAAACTATTTAGCAAAAGAGCTAGGATGGGAATAAGAAAGCTGAAGTTCAGTGACTGGATGACCTCTGTCTCAGGAGCAGACAGCCAGCGGCCAGCTGTTACTCAGAGTGACCATGCCTTTAATTATGCTTCATGTACAGCCTGGACTTAAACAATTGTGTTATACTGTCATCATAAGGAGGGAAACCAAAACATTTTCTTAACCAGACTGGTAATTAATGGTATCAAATAGGATTGACTTGTTTTTGACCATTCGGGGAACTGCAGCTTTTGGCACTTTTGAGTGGGCTTCATTTTTCAGCCTCTAAAATGGACAGTGCAGGGAAGTCCTGGGTGGTGGCCGATGGCTTTGACGGAAGAGAGAAAAGATAATCGCCTATGCTTTTGAGTCAACTTCCATGAGTGAAAGCCATTGGCCAGCACCAAAATCTGTGAGCTGACCTGGAGGCGGGTGATCCTGAGGGGAGGCAGGCTGGAGGCAGGCAATCATGAGGGGAGTTGACAGGTGAAGGCTGGAGGCTACCAGACCCGAGGCAACCTGACTGGGAGGCAGGCTGGAGGTGAGGTGAGTGGGATGGGAAACAGGTTCATTGTTAGCTGGCAACGATGCAGAGGAGGACGCAAAAACAGGATCTGGAACTGTGCAAAAACTTCCATCTGAAAAATGTCGCTTCCTTTGCAAACTCAGCATTACTGGACACAGCTACACAGAATGTAAGCTGCTCAGTGCCACCACCACTCAGCACTGTGAATGACAATAAGCCACAACCCTCTGTAGCCACCTCTGCTGTATACACACACACACACACTTGCAAAACTTACAAAACAAATAAAATACGAGCACCTGATGCTCAGTAACTTCCAAAATCAAAATGTCAAGCAGCATAATGTATGCAAAACTTTCATCTTGGTTTTCAAAGAAAACATATTGGTTTTGGAAGTCAACATGTTTGACTGGGAGAATGAAATACCTGGAAGTGACATCATAAATGTTTGTGCTAACTTATGCCAAATACCAAGACCAACAGGGTACTGCGACCTATGCAGACGAAGAATCTGCATTCAAAAAAGTTGCAGTGGTAAGTACAAACATCATAAATTGGTATGTCAATCTACACAATGAGAGCAAAGCTGTCATATTGGTTTTGGAAAGGAACATATTTGTCTTGAAAGCCTCCTAGTTTGGGAAGGTTGAAGTGTGATCTCCAAAGTAAAAATGCAAACAGTTAAAACAAATATGCAAACTTTCAAACTGAATAAGGTGCTGCCACACACACACAAGCAAGTTTCATGTCAAGTAAGCGTTGCAAATTTGAAATACTTCAAAGATCAGTATGTTAAGTTGCGCAATAAATGCAAAACATCTATATTGGTTTTTGGAAATGAACATGTTCATTTTGGAAATTTGCATACTAGTTTATGAAGCTGAAAGACCTGAAAGCGTGACTTCCAAAATAAAAAAGCAAACATTCAAAACAAATATGGCAAACTTCCAAAATGGAAAGGGTGCTGATGAAATTAATCACTGTATTGCCCCCTAAAACCAATAAACAGTATAACTATAAGGGCAAAATTTTTGTATTAGTTTTGTAGGGAAAAAAAAAGGAATAATAAAAAAAAAAAATTCAAATCTTTTCTACTAATTGGCAAGGTGAAAGAAGTGTGACAAAAATCGTGAACTTCAGTCAGTTTCCCAAAGTAATACACCAGCTTACAAAACAATTGGTCAATGCCACTTATGCACAAGGAAGGTTCCTTTAAAGATGTTCATCTGATATCCACAACTTCCGAAACAAGTGAGCAGTATAATAAATGCAGAGTTATCATATTGATTATGGAAGTAAAAGTATTGCTTTTGTCATTCAGCGCACTGATTTGAGAAGTAGTAAGACTTGGAAGTATGACTTTCAAAACGACCAACTTCAGTCAATTTCCTAAAGTAATGGCAATTACAGAAAATATGGCAACTTTGAAAACCAATCAGGCAATGTCACTGCACCAGCTGCACAAAACACAACTTTCACACTGATTAGATGAAAAGTAAAAGTATTTTTTTTTTTTTATGTCAGCATACTATTTTGGAAGTGGGACTCTCAAAATCATCAACTTCAATGAACTTTCAAAAGGAACATAACAACTTCCAACATCAGCGATTTCCGAAATCGATACGTTAATCTGCACAAGAGATGCAAACTGAAACTAAACTTAAAAGCAAAAATATCTGGAAGTGCAACTTTCAAAAATCACATACTTTTCCAAACTATTGTGACAACTTCCAAAATCAATTGGGCGCTGCACTTAAGCATTTTCATCTGATATCCCATAACTTCCAAAATCAATATTCAGTTCAATTCAATTAAATGTTATTTATATAATGCCAAATCTTAGTGAAAGTCATCTCTAGGCACTTTTCATATAACGGGTCTCGACAATACTCTTTGTAACATTATTGACAGATACCCAGCAGTTTCCATCATGAGCATGCGCTTGGCGACAGCGGCGAGGAAAAACTTTTTAAAAGGAAGAAACCTTGGAGCAGAACCAGGCTCGGGGTGGGTGGCCATCTGCTTCGACTGGTTGGGCTGAAAGTGAGAGGAAGAGAAAGAGTCAAAGTTGTATTCAAAGCTAAGCTGGAAAAGGGACGGCTGTAGCTCAGGAGGTAGAGCAGTTGTCCACCAATTGAAAGGTTGGTGGTTAGATCCCTGACCCCATGTGTCTAAGTGTCCTTGGACAAGATACTGAACCCCAAATTGTCCCTGGTGGCTGTTCCATCAGTATGTGAATGTACATGGCATTGGATAAAAACGTCTGCTAAATGAAATTGTAGAATTGTAAAAGAGAGAACATGCAGTAGCACAAAAGCAAGTTCCACAAATATACTACTATTTAGACTAATAATGATAATAATAATAATCAATAATTATAATAATAAGTAGAAGAAGAAGGAGAAGACGAAGGATAAAAGCAGCAGGTGTTGAGTAAGAACATGGGGGCAGTAGGCGGCTTGTAGTCATGAATGCAGAACTTTCGTATTGATCACCGAAGTAAAAATAGTGTTTTTGGATGGCAGCATATTCATTTGGAAAGGTGAAAGACCTGGAAGTGTGAAAACTATCACCTTCAATCAACTTTACAAAGGAATATGTCTGACATAGGGGGGGTGGGGGGTGGTAAGGACTCAAGTGCATCACACAAACTTCTACTTAGAAAAGTCTTTTAATGAAAACAGAAACACGAGAAGACAACAATCCGGCAAAGGCAAACCGAAATGAACTGGCTTATACAGAGTCCTGATAAGTGATTAACTGCAGCTGGGAACACAGGTGAGGTGGGCGTGGCTGGTAGATGAGGTGAGGCAGAGGCGGGGTGAATAGAGACCTGAGGTGAGAACTATGGCAGGTGAACAGTGACAGACAGAACTTAGACAAGACTACGACAAGACAAGACAAGGGCAAGACAAGGCTACGACATGTCTGACAGGACTGAAAGAATAAAGACATGAACTATACCAAACTGACCAAACTAAAACAGAGACTGAGGCTAATGCAGAAAACTAAGACAGAGCTAAGACAGAACCAAGACACAACATGGGAAGACACAACCAGGGCAGAACAAAACTAAGGCTGACCAAAAACCTAACACAAAAACAAAAGCCTGACTGGCAGAACTATGACAATGTCTGCTTCCATAATCAACCAGGCTCTGCCACTTAAGCACAAGGATGACTCCTTTAAAAATATTCAGCTGATATTCCATAACTGCACAGGGAATGCAGCATGTTCAAATTGACTGTGGAAGTAAGAAATGGATTTTCAGGTATCAGCATAGTACTTCCTCCTCCAGTCAATTTCCCAAAGTAATGTGCCAACTTCCAAAACTAGTACTGCAACTGTTGCACAAGAAAGAATATTTTGAAAAAAAAAAAAAGTTCAGCTGATATTCCATGACTCACAAAATGAAAACGTGAGACAGCACAATGAATGCAGAGCTTTTCATCACTTTGGCACAAAATGCATAGTATGCATAGTAAAAACTAAGTTTCCCTCACCTTCTCCTCCAGTCACACAGTGGTTTACAGTCCATCCCAGACAGGTGTCCCTTGCTCTCCAGTCCTCAAGCCGAAGAAGAATTATTTTCCATATGGAGGACAAAGTGTGGGACCACCAGTCATATGATCAGATGTCCCTTTTGGACACAGCGCTGGATGTCTGCAGAAGATTGCCAAGAATGGATCAGACGTACAAAATGATTATTTCACAGGTGGGCTGTAATGAGGACATAATGAGTGATGTGGTTAAATGCAGGAGAGTTGATCAGCACTGTTGTATTTTCTGTAGCTATGAATAGTGACAGTTTTGTATTGCATTACTGGAAGTTTCATTTTGTGCATGTGGAATTACTCTATGGAAAAAAAACAAGACAACAATAAAATAAAGCATATCAAAGGATATTGCACCAATTTCTTTGACGCATGAAGGGTGTCACTTCTGGGAGACAAATGCTGTCTGGGTACAAGAGACGAACCTGACATGTATGTATGTGTTGGTGGCATTATTGCATTTGGTTGTGAGATTAACTGCGATGCTGAGCTGCAGCAAACACAACTGTGTGAACTCAGTGTAGACGAATGTGTGCAGCAAATTGTAACTGCTCACCTGCTCCACCCTGGCTTCTCTGATGTCGACAGGAGCATGTGTCTTCACCGCCTTTTTTTCTAAAATCAATGATCACGTTTTGCTGATGTTGAGCAGCAGGCTTCTCTCTGTGCACCACTCTGCAAGACTAAAGGGATGTTTAAATCTAATAAAAAATTAAAATAATAGAACGAGAGTGACAACATCGAAAGAATGTTTTAAATATGTAATAAATTAAATAAAATAATCAAATACAAGTATGGAACGTGCAATACTAAACAACAAGTAACAATGTGAATGTGACTTCATTGTTACTGGTGCAGTCAATTATGCAAATTATGCACCCACACACAAGGGATTGAGAGAAACACACACAGCACCAAATTAACCAGGACTGAGTCCGAAAAATTAGATACAACTTAAAGTAAAAGGAGCAAAACCAAAATGTAAAACTTACAGCAAAAATTACAAATAACATTTTGGCATTCAACATTTTACAGAAGCGCTTTCAGCAGAATTATCAGATGTGTGTCAGTATGTAAGTAGCATTTAGATGTTGTAGCTGGTTGAAGTAGAGCTCATTTTAATTTCTATCTTGTTGGGTAGTTTATTCTTCAACAATGTTTTATATTTTACAAGTTGATCATATGGTTTGTATTTAAAATGCTTTTACAAGAGGCCACAGACCAGTTCATAAAAAAACACGTGATATTTATCAGATGGAATTATTTATTTCATATTATTTGACCTATTAACTTATTTACTTAATTAGCGTGGTACAAGGATTGACATGAGGCCGATATAACATCAGGTATTTGTATCACGGCTTTTTCACACTGCACAGATCACTGATAGGCTAATATGCTAAATGCCACGTAATAGCCAAGGGACATTATTGAACGTAATTGGTATAAACAAGCAAAAAAAATTCCCAGTGTGACTCAATTTAGTTTCATTGTAAATTTAAAAATGGTTGGTTTGTCCATATGGCACAGTATCATGGACCAGATCTGAGGTATGAAGTAGGACAGCAAAAGCGTAAAATGGTAAAACTGGTAAAGCACAAGTTGCCCATACTTGCATTTAATGTAATGTCACTGTAAAATCACTGTAAAAAAAAAAAACCTGCTGGAGGTATACAGTAATGATGTGTATTTAAAAAAAAATTTTGATAGATGAAGTCCTCCAGGTCAAAAGGTCAGGTGAAAGAGAGTTTACCGGGCCCATAGCGAGCTGTACATTTTCTGGCCATTTACTCAAAGCCTGTGAAGTTGAAGCACATGAAGCTGTAGTAAGGACACTCTGCATATACATTGTCGTTCTAAAGTCTTTCTACACCAAAAACACAAGAGGGCTTCTTCACTGCAGCAACTGAAAACAAACTTGTAATCAGAGAGTGTTTCATGTGTAACACTTGGATTAGCCCTCATCTGCCTGTCTGAAAATAAGAACAATAAAATGCAGCCAAAACAATCCAGCATTACACATTTGCTCACCATATTTGCTATAGTAGGCCTAGGACTAACTAGCTCTACACTGCAATACAAGTACAATGTAGTTTCTTTATTCACATGTCTTCTACATGGATCATCACCTGATGGGGATGCTGAATTTTTGCTTAAGTAGCTTTAGCTTTAGCTTTAGCTTCATCTGTCTTTAAGAGCTCTTTATACGGTTTAAAATGAGCTGGATTAAAACATACAATTGTCAGTAGGAGACATCAAGGAACTAAAACTAGATTAATTAGTTACAGCTGATGAAACATGCTGGAGATAGTAGTGATTTGAGCTTAGTCAGTTTGGGGGTAACCTATGATGGGTATTTTTATAGGCTGATTATAGTATCTCAAGACTAGGCTATTAGATTTAAATTGATGCTTAGGTCAGTAAACAGACAATTAAAGGGTGCTGTTTTTGTTCATTCTATTACAGGTGGTGTGCAGGAGAAAAGAAAACCTAAATAAAGACAATGAGGGACTGAACTTGTGACCTCAGAGTTTACAAAGTCCTATGGCCCTGAAGTTTATACATAGAAATAGTGTCCATATAACAGCTGTTTCTGTATGACCCTTGCCTGCATTGTGAAACTCATATTGAAAAGGTAGCTGGGAATTCACCTTATTTTGATTCTGGCGCTGATGTAACAAAGTTAAATAATCAAAGCCTTTGCTCGTTTGCCTCAGCAGAAATGGACATGCGGGCTAAAGCAGAGCTGCACTCGCTGTCCTTTTTTCTCCGGCGTAGACGCAGTCATGAGACTGAGCTCCAGACGCACAGGAAATGTCAATGGCTCTGCCCGAGGTCAGGGGCATTTGGAGCCTTGATTGGATCTTTTCCCAGATAGCCTATTAAACACAATCAGGCACCGGGAGAAGGCCACAAAGGATAATGAAATTATCTGGATAGCACGCATAAAACACCGGTGGGAAAAAAAGAGGAGTGATGAAGGTTTACTGAGAATTACATCTGACATGGTGGGATATACTGAAAAATGAGAAAATCCTGAACCATCTGCTCCAGAACAGGAAACACTACATAAAATGCAGCATGGACCTAAAAATAGCATTTACTCTATATAACATTAACGTGACTAAATGTCAGGATGTATGACCAGACACTCAGAGGAAGCAGGTGTTATTTGGAATACATCCTCACCATACGTGCTCACACATGTTCTTCAGTGCTCAAACCTGTTACATCCCGCTCATGTTTTCATTCTATCATGCAGTGTTGCCTACTGTACTCCACTTCCTACCTTTGTGTGTTTCCCACCAGTTTGATAGCCTGTCATGCCCTGATTGGTTCCTCCTCTGATCACTCCCTCCTGTTGTCTTTACAGTGTTTGTTCCCTCAACCCTGTGCCAGTTTGTGTTAATACCCAGTGTCTAGTATTCCAGCCTTAGTGTCCCCCAATCTACTCATTGACTACCTGTGTACCGCAACCTCTTTTGGCAAGTAAAGAGTATGTTTTTTCTTCTTCATTTGGATAAAGATCCAGCCTCTGAGTCATGCATTTGAGTCCGTTTTGCTTGTGTCATCCCCCTGTCGTTTCAACATTTGCACATGCAGAAGTATATATTCAAGTGCAGACACATGTATCATCTGTGTGAGAGAATAATGCAAATTGTATTCATGCATTGCATTAATATATTAATGCTGTTTGCTACCTCCGCTCTCCATTTTATAAGGAGGGTTCAGAATGGAACTTTTTTTTAAAAACAGTAACATCAGTTGTAATCCCAAGAAAACAGTTGGCAGAATAAATCATTATGCTGCCGTCTTTAGTCAATTACAGTAATTATTAACCTCCCTTGGGCCCTGTGAGTAATGTTTGAACTTACCAAGGCACAAAATATTTAATTATCTCAGGAGGAGACCAATTAGTACTTTATTGCAGGTAGTGAGTCCAAAACAGCTATTATTCATACAAATAAACATGCAATTTAAATTTGTCTTAAGTTGTTTTTCAGCACTGGGGGAAGCGTTTGTGTTTTATAGTATTTTTCAGCTCCGCACATATGATAATAAATTTAACATAGCAATTTCTCAATGAAAGGTTTCCTGCAATATCTTCGACAGGAGCCTGTTATTAACTGGAAGGTGCATTTTCCTGGAGAGAACGTGTGCGTGGTCTGCTGCCAGCTACTGCTGTTCAAAGCAGGTATTGACAAGGTTATTTGGCACAAGCAGATCAGATAAATAATTTGGCGTCCTTGACTTCTCCCTAGTTAAAATAGAGCAAGGCATCACAATTTTTAAAAATAGATTTCTGAGGTTTAAATGTCAACCACAGCACTCATCTACACAGAAATTATTTTAACAATTACAGTGTGTCCCTAACTGTTTGATGACAGATTAAAAAATAAAATGGAAAGGTGTTTAGACGTAATAGATTATTTTTTGGATGAGGGAATCCTGAAAGTAAAAATGCTGCTACACCATGATGCATGAGTGATATAAAGTGTTTTGTAATTGGCCGGGCAGATGCCCAGTGGGGAACCTGTGTGGCTGCTATGATTTTTTTTTTGCATGTAGAGTATTTGAGATTTAAGACACATTTAGCACTTCTATTACATAAAATGAGAAAAATGAAAAAGCAATTCTGAGAATGCACAGGCAATCATTTTCTCACAAAGCTGAAAGTGGCATTCAGACTGGAATGGCAAAAGAAAATTTCATTACTTAGGGAAACTTTTTTAAAACTGTACATATGGCAAATAAATGCTTTGACTTGACTTCTCCTGCTCAAAGCATATTGAAGTAACAATGCCAGAAATCTGAAAGAATAAGGGACTGTACACAAATTATCGGGGTGGAAAAAGGGGCTGCACCTTATGATTCACTTTTTATTAAAACAAGAGCCTCCCCCACATTATCAATAGGACCCTCCTCTCAGCTAGAAAAAACAGCATCTAACAATAATGTAAATGTAATACATCAACCATAAATAACTAAATGAAAAGGAAAAACATAAAAAATGTACAAATTTAACAGATGATTTACCCAGATTTAAACATTCATATCTTAATAGAACAATTCAGATTCACAACCAAAATGCACATAAGAAGTGAAATTAGCAATTATTCCAGCCTCGCTCTATGCTTAAGATGAGAGCTACCACCTGCTACGCTACTGCTAAGCTCTTGTTTTATGCATAAGGGAACTTTATTTTACGTACAAAGTGATACATATGGACAAAGCTTGACGTGTCTTGGTTGCAACTGGGTTGTGAAAGAATGGAGTTCACATTACACTTGGGCGGAAAATGTCCTTGCAGATTAGCTATATCATGGCACATAGGAAAGTATGCAAACTATGCTCCATTCAGGAAATCAAAAATAAAAATGCTAATACACTTCCCCTATTTTTGACCGCCCGTTCCCCCCTAATAATTTTTGGACAATCCCTAACAACAACAGTATGAAATGATCACACATGAAGAAGCGATGAGAAAACGGTATGTTTGTAGAGAGCGACTGCAATTTCCCATCGTCAATTGATTTGAAGTTGTTGTTATTCTGATAACGAACACAAGATGGCATACTTGATACTTTCTTCCAGTAACAGTATGAGGGCCCAGAGAGGGGTAGCTTTTCTTTTCATTCAACGGCTGTTACATCAGTACAATACTCTAAACAACAGCCTGCATTTATTAAAAAGTGGAGAGGAAAGAGTGAGCAAATAACGCTCAAACTTCCAAATCCCACTGGACGGACCCATCTCCTGCAAGGCTGAATTTTAACATGTAGCTTTATGCCACATTACATAATATTGATGGTACTAATGTAAAGCAGTCAAGCTCGAAACGGGTAGCAGAGCAGCCTATGCCAGGTCCCAGTATGTGTGTGGGGGTGTGTGTGGAGGCGTTGGAAAGGGAGGGGGGGGGGTGCCATAAGTTTGTGTGGTGCCATGCGCAATCTATTCCACTCTACACCCACACGACTAAACTAACTACTGTAACAAGTAACAAAATGCAGAAGAAAAGCTTTTCACCAGTAAACAAAACATGCGCAGATGCACACACACATACACAAATTCATATGCACCTGTCATTATTTACCCAGACTGGCAACTATTGTCAGCATGATTTAACCCCACTTGTCCTCCATGCCAGGAAGTTTGACGAGCACCATCAGAGAGGAAGAGCTAGTCCTCCTTTTTCTTGACATGTGAACAGCTGGGGTCTTCTGTGTTATGACTCCTGCTGCCACATCTGGTGTGTGTGTGTGCCCATGTGTTTATGGGTGTGTGGTTGACGAATTCTGCCACATCTGGGAGGCAGTCCAGCTGTCCCGCTCCTCACACGTCTGGACAGCGTCCTGCAGACACTTAGCTGTCACTCCGGGTTACCTGGAGCCCACCTCACTGTTAGAGGCGAGACGCTGGCTACATGTGCATCCACGCTGCCACATCTGCCCTGTGTGTATGTGCGAGACCGGGTATGCTTATCGGAGCGTGTGTGCATATGTGTCTGTGTGCAAGTGAGAATGTGTGTGTTTGTTCTCATGTGTATGTGTGTGTGTGCGTGTGACACTGGGTACATGTATATCCTCAGGGCTGAGGCTCCAGTCTTCACACCTCTCAGTTAAAAACACACCCAGAAAGACACACCAGGCACTGTAGCCAGGGTATATGGGTCAAAGACTCCACTTCATTTCGGAAGCTTACTTTTCCAAAATGCGGCAAACACATTTAAGGGAAAAACATTTAAGGCTAATAATTAAAAATATGTTGTTATATATAAACCAGCTGAAACCACACACTCCTATCAACCTAATAGATCCTGTATATTCTGGATCTCCTCTCCTTGTTCTAGTTCGCCACCAAATGTATTTTATCTGAGTGAAATATTTAAAGTTTAAACCCAAGGCATCACTGTTTAATGGCTGCACTATTACTTCAAACAGAAAACTGTAGACGCCTCGTGCATAATTTTAGACACATTTCCATGGTATTAGGCATATATATTTAACCCTGGAATCTTAACTAGAATTTAAAATATTAAATCTTTTTGTTTGAGTTTGAAGAAGGCATGCATTTGTAAAGACGGCAACTGAAGAGGTTGTTAATTGGGGTTTGAGTTCCTCTCTACGTGTTCAGGGAAAAGAAGCAGGTAGTCTACATAAGCAAGGACAAAACATCAAATGTGTCACATATATATATATATACACACATATATACCACTATATTTTTATGATACATATTAGAGGGAGAGGAGGGTGTTTTTCTTTGTGCTGAAGGAAGGTAGTTTGGTCTTATTTTATTCCTCCTTAATGAATCATAAAGGTGCATTTCAAATATGTTCAGGAGTCCATCGTCGGCTAAAATGTTGTCAAGACAATTAGAATTTTACCACATCATCATGTGTAAATAAGCTGCACACAAAACCAACCAACTCAATACCGCTATATCAATTCAAACTGGGTGGTGGGTGAGGGGATGGGGGCTGGGCAATTGTTCTCTGTCAGGTGCTCATTGAAAATATGTATAATGGTAGGGAGGGTCTTGCTTTTTCATAAATTGGAGCATAATGTTCAAAAGGCCTGTCTCCCCACTGCAATAATTTTGGTACAGTCCCTTCACCTTTATTTGATTTACTTAATGAAACAAACAATATGAGACAAATGAAATACACGAGAAAACTGCATCTTCACAAGTAACAAACATATAGATCACACCTTATATCGGCTTGTATACTTGAGACAAATATGAATGAGTCAAAAATGCAGAATTTTTTGAACAAAAAATTTTGACAAAGTAGAGACCAGAGCTGAAATTATTAGTTGATTAATCAATCAGTCAGTCAACAGAAGATTCATTTTGATTCATCATTCAAATCTTTTCTCTTTTAAAAAAAAAAACACACAGCAAAAATGAACAGGTCACAGCTTCTCCAAGAGAGTATTTGCAGTTTCTTTTAGTCATAATAAACTGAATATTTTTGGATTTTTGTTGGACGAAACAAGCAATTTGAAGACGTCTGTTTGGGCTGAATGAGAAACCAATGGGCATTTTCACAATTTTCTGACATTTAATAAAACAAATGATTCACTGATGACGACAGAAAATAACGGGCAGATTCATTGATAATTAAAATAATCGTTATATGGAGCCCTCATAGAGACAGGAGGGAGCTCAGACCAGTTTAGACCGAGTTCAGATGATTTCTATGATGATCAAACACAATACATTCAAGTGCAGTGGACATATGTCAGACAGGTAAACCTCTGATGCCCCTGCCCACTGTTTTGAAAGCCGTCATTTGTGTGTGTGCCTAGATGTGTAAAAGGGAGCCTTGGAGTGAGATAGTACTACTGTACTACACTATTCAGTGTGCCAGCGAGTACATCTCTTTTTCTGTCTACGTGGAGTGTTGCCAGTTCTGTACCTCCAGATCAGTGCAACATGCATCTCTCCCTAAGCACTCCACCACTGAAGAATCTCCACTCTAATTAACTGAGATTACAGCAATTAGCAGACCATTAATCACACCCTTATTAGTTTAGCCAGGCAGAGAGAGGGGAAGAGTGAAGAGAGGGATGGAAAGACGGAAAGTGCAATCGGATGGGAAATAGAGGAGGAGGAAAGATAGAGGGGGAAGAGAGAGGTTCTCCTCTTGGCACTGGAGCCGGCTATGATTTCACACTGCCTTCTGTTTCACATAGTGTAGCTTTAGGAGCAAAACAATGCCTCTCTGATTAATACGTGTCTCTGCTGCATAGTGTGCGTGGTCATATTTGTACTTAAGTGTGTGTGTGTGGTGTTGAACAACACCCATAAAGCCAACACACACACTTGCATGCAGACACGCCTTAATGCAATTTCAAACACATCCTGTGTAGATTTTACATGTGATAGGGGAAATGTAGAGTCCTAAAGACAACTGTGTGTATGGGTGTGTGTGTGTGTGTGTGTGCGCTATGGTGGTGGGTGGCAGAGTGTGAGTTTGGGTTGGCATGAGTACTGGTATGTTAAAGCATAGAGCGTGTGTGTGTGTGCTTGAATGCATGGTGCTACAGTGTCAGTGAGAATAAGAGAGAGTGCGTGCATGTGTGTGTGTGTGTGTGTGAGCCAAGGGGAAGAGGTTGTGCGTGTTGACGAAGGAGTGAGAGTGAAGCAGATTCAGAGGATGAATTTCTAAATACGCTCAATCTGATACCATCTTCTATCTACTATTCTATCTCTCTTTTTCTCCCCTCTGCTCCCCCCCTCCACCCCCCAACTCGCCTCCCCTCGTCAGCAAGCGGGGTCAAATGTTATTCCCTCCTCGTTGTCACGGTTGCCAATCACCTCACATTCTGTAGCAACTGTTTCCAAGGCAACGGAGAGATCCGGTTGCCAGGCACCGAGAGCAATGCATGTGATTGTTACTTATTTATTTAATTCTATCTTTATCTATTTGTTCATTCTAAATGCGTCCACACTTGCGTTCACGTGCGCGCCCTCCATGCACCAGAAATGCACACGTATGCAAACACACACACACACACACACACACTGTTATCACTGTTCCTCTCACACTCTTTCTCTCACTCTCACATGCACATATACATGAACTGTTATCCTTTTTCTTTTGCAAACACACAAATGCACACACGCACACACACACACACACACACACATGCATGCAGAAATGCCACACACAAACACACACACACACAGCAAATGATACGACCCTGGTGCTAACTAACTAACCCATCCGCATTTACCACAGGTGTGAAACGTGCGCATTGGATGACAAACAGTGATTATCATAGCAATAAGGATCCTAATCTGAGCTCTGCTCTCCTCCTGGCCTTCTGTTCCCTCCTCTCATCTGCCACGTCTCATAGGAGCTGCACAGTGATAAAGACAGGCCCTAATGAGAGGGCTCTTATTGCACTGTGATTTCCTCCCTCTGTCCCTCCACCCCACCCCCCCAAATCCATCCTTCTATACCTACAGCATCCTTTCTCTCTCCATCCATCCATCCATCCATCTGATCCCTGCAGCCACTCCTGTACGCACCAGGCCTTTTGTTTGTCTGGATAAATATTACAGGGTAATTGTTAATGGAGTGACCCATCGAGGGGGAAATTACCGCTATCACCGCGTGGCCAAATCCAAGACGTACTTATTCATTCAGGGTCTATTGTCTCTGTTTGCTTTAGCGCTGTGGTTATTACAGACAGAAAGTATAGGGGGGGGACAGCTTGGATGGAGGAGAGGGGGAGGAGGAGGAGGACGGCCGAGGGAGAGGACGGTGGGTCAGAGCAGAGGAGTTGACCAGGTTGATTCTGACAGGGCTTTGCTTTGATGTCAGCTCATTCATACATGGAACGTGCCGGACAGTTTGTCGGTCGTGTTTCGCTGCATTCCTGTTGAGAGGCAGCTTGCTATTGTGCAGAAAAGGACAATGGATTAATCATGTTCGTCATCATCAGCCCTATGGGAAGTGAAGAAGGAAGAAATATAGGTGATGTGAGTGTTTGGCATGTAGGCAGTGTTACTGATTATACAGTACTGTGGATATACAGTGTAGGCAGTTCAGTGGTGCATTGGAACAATATAATATTCTGATGCTAGAAATACTTGCTTCAGATCATTATTTATACACTGCACGTTGATATATATTTCAGTCATGCTGCCGGGACGGCTTTAGGAACGGCAATATTGGTTTGTTGGTCGGTCCAGACTGAAATATCTCATAAACTGGGCTGGACTGATAAACATGAAATTTTGTACAAATGTCCATGGTCTCCAGAGGATAAATCCTAGGTTTTCCCTCTGACTTCTCCTCTAGCACCACCAGTAGGTTGATACTATTGACTTTGACTGGAACGTCTCATTAATTGGATTCCCACAATATTAAAGGTGCCCAGAGGATGAACCCTTGGTGATCTTCTGACATTTCCTGTTATGCCACCAGCAGGTCAGTTATCAGTGAAATATCTCAACATCTACTCAAGAGATGACTTTGATGCTCCCCTGACTTTTCCTTTAGTGCCACCATGAAGCTTTGTTGCTTTGAGTGAAATTAATTGTCTAGAGAGTGGACACAATGTATGGAATACAACGCTATGCAATATAACATTTTTTGTAATAAATGGCTGCAGCTGCAACTCATGATTATTTTTATTACTGATTGGTCTGGCAAAACTTTTTTTTATGTCAGAAAATAATTTGAAAATTGTGCGACAGAAGATTTAAGAGCAAACGATAACTTCTTTAAAATGAATTGCTTTGTGCAAATAACTCTAAACCCAAAGAAATTCAATTTATTGTCATCAAAGACAAAGAAAAACAGGAAACCCTCAGTTTCCAAAGGCTGGAACAAGCACATTTTTGGCATTTTGTCCATTAGAAATGATTTATTAAGTTAGCCGATTTGCAAAGTAGTTGATACACATCTTCTGTAGACAGACTAATTATTTAATTGACTAATTGTTTTAGCTCCATAAATGCACATTTCTGAGGCCACTGTTGTCTTATAACACGAGGTGTTCGTGTTACTGTGTCGGCCCCCTGTATATAGTCTCAGTATTAATCAGATATCATAGAAAAAGCAAACTAGTGAAGCAGGTAATCAGTGTAGGCAGGGAAATCAATTGGATCTTTAATTGCTGTGTGGAAGAAGAGACAGAAAAATTGCACACGCACCCATGCACACAGACACACACACACACACATGCACAGTGACAGAGAGAGACAGTGGCGCTGATGTGAGTGGAGTCTCTAGGGAGTGGCGTGGAGAATCCTCTTGGCTGGGAATTTCCAGGGTTTAGCACACAGACACAGTTTCTGTCAAAGGGCCCTTTTACATGGATGAGCCCCAGCATCACATTCGCCCACTGTGAAATAGAGGGATTTGAATAATCTTATTACACCCCATTACAATAACACTAATATGATCCAATGCCCTGCAAACTACACCAGAGTGGGGAAATTGACAATTGTGACCACCCCACAGGGCACCGCAGACAGGAGGAAGTAAATCACAAAAATAACAAATATTAACAGGGGAATAGTGTTTTTATTAGTGTACTTAACCAACATTACAGCTCTTGAAACAATGACTTGAGTGGTGATGGAAAATGTGATCAGATCCTTTATGTTAGTAGAAGCAGCAAAAACACAGTTTTAAACAGTATTAAATAAGTATTATCAGCAAAATATACTTTAAGCACCAAAAATAAAAGTACTCGTACCTTTTAATGTGTTATGGTTGCATATTCAATTATAATACAAATAATGCTATTTTCCACTGCCTATATTTTGCACAGCTATGTTTGTGCCTGTGTCTAACAACAGCAGCATTCTGTATCTCTGTGTTTGTAATGTTTGTTGTATATGTCAGTGTGTCAGTTTGAAAGGGAATTATCAGGTGTGAAAAACCCTTACTCGCTTTTGAAATAAAGCAGAAACTAGAAGGTTGGAATAATCTGCCTGCACTGTTTTTAAACCTGAAATTACAGATTTTTTTTTTTTTGGCCACTTCAGAACAGCAGAAACTAATTGTAAATACAACATTGATATATCATCACCTTTTCAGATCCAGCAGCAACATTGTCACTGATTTGAAGTCATGTTACTGTCCACATGGTGAATATGCATATACTCTCTTTTTAGCTTTGTTTTTGGGCTCTTCCAGCTCCTGAGTAAAACATCTGGCTTTTCAGCTGATAAATGCTCCACCGTGTTCACCAGCCAATTGCTACCTGGACGTGTGTCTGCTGTTTGGTGCTGAGCAGGTAGTGAGTACAGTGTGTTGTTAGATCTTGTTCTCCTAAAACAGCTGCCTGCTGCGGCCTAAAGCGACACAATGAGAGCTGTGAGAGTGAACGGAGACAGTGAAGACGCGGCTAGAGAAATAAACAATGAGCTGAAAATTACTAAAGCTCCGTAAAGCTGAAGGGTTCATCACTACGAGCGACCGCCTTAATGTTGTCACCTTGTTTTCACATAATCATTTGACCCAAAGTTATTATAAAAATGAGAATTATTACCATTTAAGAACTAATTTACTGACTAAAATAAGTTGATAAAAAAGTAAACAACAATAGCTGTCAGATAAATGCGGTGGACTGACATATATTGGAAAGTATTCT
This sequence comes from Centropyge bicolor, assembly GCA_037975185.1. Lineage (NCBI taxonomy): Eukaryota > Metazoa > Chordata > Actinopteri > Pomacanthidae > Centropyge > Centropyge bicolor. The sequence goes on along the minus strand of JBBMOC010000022.1, from coordinate 4,339,257 downwards.
CCTCTGAAATGTAGTGGATTACATGTATAAAGCAGGAAATGGACATACTAAGAAAATGACAAGTACCTCAGAAATTGTCCTTCAGTACAGGACTTGAGTAAATGTACTTAGTTAATTTCCACCACTGGCTCCAGACAGCTTCCCCTCACGTTTTTGACGTGACGTTTTTTGACACTGTACTAGTCTGTCTGTCTGTCTCATTGTCCCTGTCTCTGTTATTGTGTCTCCCTCTCTTCCCGCCCCTGCTCCAGGCAGCTTGGAGAACAGCTGAGAGTAGACTGAGATTTATCTCTGACTTTCTAAATGCGTTCCTGCCTGTGCCCCTAGCTGCCTGCGAGCCTGTTTGCCCGCCAGCCTGTCTGGATATTGGATTTGCTCTTTGACTGTGACCTTATACACGGCGAGCCACAGGAGCTAGTGCGACTGCTGGACCTTCTGTCCTGTCGTGCAGAGTCGTGTCTTCCTGCCATCGGGGGCCCAGCTACCACCCCCCCCCCCACCAACAACCAAACCCTCAACACACCCCCGCCTCCCCACCCCTCCACCATGTGCACTTATTGGATTCCCCTCTTCACCAAGCACTCTGATAAGGGCATCTGTCAAGCGGATGAACAATCAGAGCTAAAAAGGTGTGTGATGCACGCTTGGAAGGATCTTACTTCCTGCAGAGGCCAGGAGGATGCTGGGTGGAGGTCTCAGGACCAGGATTTTAGGGAGAGGATTACCACCGTGGATGCTCTTCACATCAAGTTTGCGCCCGGAGGAGGGTGTACACAAGCATCCGTTTGCCGTCGGCGATGATGGCTTCCGCTCAGCTACGCGTATTCTCAAGCAATAACATCGACATCTGTATTATCAACCCAAGAATACCCGTGGTCGAGACGGGAGCAAACGGTCGCGCCACCTCACTCCCCTCCACCTTCTCTCCTCTCTCTCTATCTCACTCACGTCTCCCATCCCCCCTTTCTCTGTTCGACGCTATACAGCAGGAGAGAGCTGGAGGGAAGGGTGGGGATTTCATAAGCTGCTGAAACTGTCCAGGTCCTGCAAGAAAAAAAGAGAGAGAACACAACTCTTTTGGGACTGATTTGTCAAATAATTAGGGCTGCAACTAATGATTATTTTTTATTAATCAATTATCTTTTCCTTTAATCAAGTAAGTGCCTATAAAATATTTTTAGGAAGTAGAAAAAAATGCCCACTGAAACTTTGTAGAGCCTGAGGTGACGACTGAAACTGTCTTTTTTCGTTTGACAAAAAAAGCCAAAGATAACCAGTTTACAATGATATATGACAAAGAAAAGCAGATGTGAGAGGCTGGAACTGGAAAATGTTTGGCATTTTCTCTGAAAGAATTAATTGATTTTTAACATAGCTCTCGATTATTTTTCTGTCGAACGACTAATCGTCTCAGCTTCAAGTCGAGCAACAGCACAGCTTCACCGGGGGAAGACTGCTGTCTGTAGACGCCACAGAGATGTGTTTGCTTTATGGAAGAAAATTACGATGAATCCTGAGCAATTCGTCACAAAAAAAGGGGAGTAAATCATGTGAGAGTCGGAGTTTCATCTGTCTAAATGAGTTCTTTGTTCCAGATGTATGCGCAGAAGTCCTCACATATTGGCGTTAATATCTCTCGTCAACTACAATGCGACAATGAAACCGCCGTCGTTTCCAGTGTCGTAAATATTCTCTGCTCACTGTTTCTTCTGCCACACCAACTGTATCTGCAGTCAGCAGCAGGCGAGCAATGAGAGAAAAACCAGAGAGAGAGAGGATGTGATGGACTGCCGGGCTCACATGAATAGTCATTTTGTCATCACTCACTGGGGTGCAATAAAGTTTTTGGGCTTTTTTTTTTTTTGTCTCCAACGCTTGGAACCCCTGACTGAGTGCGAGTAAGGAAGTGGGAGATGTGAGCTTTGCCATCCCTGTCCCTGTGTTTATCAGTGAGCGCCACAGTCGCACGCATACATCTGAGGGAGTGAGGGCTGCCCCCGCAGTGCTGCGAGCTCGAGCCCCCATGCTGCACACATGAGAGAAATCAGGAGAAAGGGAAGGAGAAAACAGAGCGAAAAGATATAGAGGAGGAGGCAGTGAACGGGAAGAGGAGGCAGCTTCGGAGGCGGTGCGTGCGTGTGCGTTTTTATGTGTACGAGGGAGATGGAAAAGGACAGGAGAAGGCGACATGACAGCATCCGAGTGAAAGAAAGAAAAGGCGGTTGAGGAGAGACAGAAATAAGGGAAATGTCAGGGAACAGAATGGGAGGAAAAAAAGGAGGAAGCGTGCGTGTAATTTCAAGAGAAGAAATGGATAGAGAGCAGGAGCGAGTGTGTTTGTGTGCGAGAGAGAGAAAGAGACGGAGAGAAGGGGAGGAGGGGGGGGGGTATCAGCTGGGTTCGGACTGTCATTCTACGACATGATTGGCTGTGTCAGGAAGAGATAAGCAGTCTTCACATCCCTCTGCCCTCGCATCTTCAAGGCCCCGGAATCAAACGGTGGAGAACACCGCCGCGCGCTCCTCTGCACTGAAAAGAGACTACATGAAAGGAGTGATTCCTGCTATTATTCTAAACACCTCTGCATGTGAAATACCACACTTTTTCAAAGAGATGGATGTGGAGGAGAAAAAAAAAAAGGATGAAAAAGCGGGAAGACAGAAAACGTCTGGTTTGAAAATGTTAGGATTCTTCATCGGAGGTTGTAGCCTGATAGCACCCTTGTGGTTCCGAGGCCCTGAGATCTCAAATCCCTGTGTCTTTACAACTCTTTCTTCCTCTTCCACTCACCATAAGCTCTCACATTAGACAGCATTAGGGAGGGAGATGGAGCGAGGAAGAGTAACTCCCCTACGTCTCAGTTCCTGCGGGACTTAACATCTCAGCTCTTAACTGTCCTGGTGGCCTCTCCAGCCGGCCTCCCCTGACTCAGCCCACCACTTCCCATGTGTCATCTAAGAGAAATCCCTAAATTAATCCTTCACCCATTACTATAAGCTCTGACACTCTTGTATAGATCTGCGGGATTATAGAATAGGTAGGTATTATAAGGTATTACTAGGAATTAGTTTTTTTTAAGTAGCAGCTTAAACCTTCATGTCTGATGACGCAAAGGTCCGGCGAAAGGAGTTTTAAACATTAATTCTATTGATACAAGTGCTTCCTTGCGGAGAAGAGACTTAAAGGATGATGTAAAAATTCAGATCACAAACCCTTTTATAAACCCACAGCCTGGACCCACACACTGAGGATTGATTGTGCGGATCTGAGCGCGCATCTGAGAGTACCATGATAAGAGTAAGTGTTGTAATGTTTAGACCCTGTGAGGATAGAACACACACGCGCCAGGCTCGTCGAAAACAGACAGACTGTCTGCGAAGGCTGCACAGGCATCACCGGCAATCTCTAGTGTGCTCCCAAACAGCTCCCCACTATGCGCCGCATCAATTATTCAACATATTTATCTATGCAATTTGACGGCCTCTCCCCTCTAAAGCTCTGAACAAATTGCGGAAGCAGCTAATATCGCTTCTGGGTCTGTGGCTCAAATCACCGCGCCAGCAAACCCCAGAGGCTGAGCACAAGAGGCTGTAAACAATCACTTGACACTTTAGCACTTATATTTTTTGATCTGTTGGGCTAAATGCAGGCTGTGAACTCATGCACACCTCCGCTCGGAGCCGCGCGTACTGTAGGTAGGGCCTTCTTTTATGAAAGAGACAATGGCGGCAAATGTGTGCACAAGAGACCTGTGGAGCTTTCACAATACTAACAAATCTAAGCATCCCTTCCCCCCATTGGTACAGATGCACACAAATGCACAAATGCATGTGCACACTAACACCCCCACCAACCACCACCGCCACCACCCCCTCCTCATTTCTTTCTTTCTCTTCCTTTCCACCAAACCGGCATTTAGCATGACACACGCTGAGGAGCCAGGGTAGCCAATTATCAAACAGATGTCAATGTATGCGTTACAATACTAAGGGGAGCCCAATTACCACACAGATGTTTTGTTTTTCCTCCTCTCACTCCTTGCTTTTTTTTTTTTTTTACCCAGCATCCTCTCTGCTCAAGGCCCTCTGAGGATGGCCCAGTCCCTCCCCCGCACCGCCCGAAAAAACACCCTCCACCAGTCACACTAACTGATGTGCACACATGTATACGCACACACACACACACACAGAGCCTTTAGTGAGCCAAATGGAGAGCATGTGGATGTCAATCAACAGGGTGGAGAGGAAGGGTGGGGTGGGGGGGCAGGAGGGGAATGATTGGGGAGGGAGTGGTGTGTGTGGTACATGTATGTGTGCGTGTGTTGGAGGTGGGAGGTGGGTAGCAGGAGGAGTATAGGACCACGGATCAGAACCAAGGACAGCTCCCACTGGAGAGATATGTGCCGCTTTGCTGCGTTACTCAATGGAAGTCTCCCCTGTTCACACACACACACACACACACACACATACACGCATAAAGTGCATACTCACACACGCGTGCATGTGCATTGCGCAAAAAGCACAGACATACAAACAAATGGACATGAGTCTGTACACAAAAGAAAACGCTTTCAATCACATTCAAGCACACACACACACACACATGCATATACATGTGCAATCACATGCGCCCAAGCACTAAGTACAATTTAGTAATCAACTGTTAGCTCATTCCTCTTTCCCTTCTTCATCCATCTCTCCTAATGGATTCCCAAGGCTTCAGCCAATCTTTTTTTCCCCCCTATTTCCTCCTCCTCCTCCTCCTCCTCTCTTCTTTGCCTCTCTTTTTCCTCCCCTCTCCTCTTTACAGGGGGCACAGAGCCTAAAAGACGGAGAGCTAGCTCCGAGCCGAGCCCACATGAAACCGAGGAGATGGAACTTTATGTCTCTCTCTGCTGCTTGATCAATAGGAATTTAATGGACAAGGATTGAGTTCAGGGAGTTCATGCTTGCCAACGTGCCTGAGGGGCTGAGCACATGCACGCTGAGAGGCAGGCAGGGAGGCTCACGCACACACACACACACACACACACACACACACACACAGAAAACACACACAGGGACACATACTCATTCAAATTGATGTTCTTTCTCTATGGCACACAGATGCGCACACACACACACACATGCACGTCACGCTTCCACATGCTCTCACAAACACACACAAGCTGACAGAGTTGCAAATTCTACAAATATACAAATGCAATCGATTATAAGCTATAGGCAGAATTTGCTTTGACTGAAATCATAATTCACTCATTATTGAATTACACAACTCACAGGAGGAAGAGGAAGGGGGGGGGGGGGATCTATAGGAGAAAGCCTGAATATTTCATTAAAGTGAGCTGAGACCAATCAATTGAAGAGGACATCACATTGTGAGAGCCCTTGTGTCGGAGCAAGCTCTCACAAACGTGGAGTTAAAGTGCAGTGGTTAGTGAGCCCCCACATAGACACTGACACCAAACTTACACAAGAATTGCTGTGGAACATAAAAGGGAATGTCAAAGGAAGAGGCCCGAGAGCCTGGAGCGGATGCACAGACGCATGAGCTCGCCGTTTGGTCAGGCAGCGTTCACTCACACACACACACACACACACACACAGCCCAGTTTCATTAACACACAAAAAGCTTGGTGGATTTCTGATGAAGTGATCAATCATGTGAAAATCTAACATCGTCCCCCAAAAAACCCCACAAAAATACACATCAAAATCTGTCATTTTCTCTTCAGTATTTCTACTTTTCAAAGTGTTTGGAATGGAAGCTTTATTATAAAGGGAAATAAAGTCACTCACATCTGCAGCACAGTGCAGGAGGTTGACTGATGTGAAGTCAAGCACAGATGTAAAAGCAACAAGCGGAGTCACGTCAAACTCTAGTCTCACTTCAGTCTTTAAAAAAAAGAAGAAGAAGAAGGAAAAAGAAAAAAAAAAGCTGCGGAGCAAGTTGGGAAAAATAAAGAGAGGATAAAGGCAGAGAGGCTTGATCTGACACCGCTGTCTGCTTCATCAATGCGACTCCAACCAGCACGCCGAGCGCTCCTCTCCTCCACCCTTTTACATGGAGGAAGCTGGAGCTGTGCGCGGTGGTCATTGAGTGAAGAAGAAGAAGAAGAAGCCCACCTGACTGAGAGCCTGACAGCTTCCACCCCGGAGCTCTGGAGCCATATTGGCCGCACATTTCTGCGTGACTTGTGCGCTCATTCTAACGCACAGGGCGGATTGTGAGAAGGATGACAGCGGCAGCGGCATCTCTGGAGGATTTAAGTCCATATACTCACCCCATTGTTGGAAGTCTGTCAATTCCTCCTCGTGCACTCAAGTCGACGGCGGTGTGTATTGGCAATATGTGGAAATCACAGTGAGAGAGAGAGGGGGGGGAAACGCCCCCTCTCTAACTCTCTCTTTCTCTCCCTCCCTGCCTCCCCCCCACCTCCAAAAAAAAAAGAAAAAGAAAACAGCCTTTCTCTCGCAGGAAAAAATGAAGGTAAAAGAAGAAAAAAAAAAAGATCCGAGAGGCAGACACTCTACACCCTTTATCCTCCCTTTAGATCCTGGAATCTGTGGCTCTGCTTCTGCCCTCCTCTCTCTCTCTCTCTCTCTCTCTCTCTCTCTCTCTCTCTCTCCCCTGTCCTCCCATTGTTGCGAATCAAGCGTGGTCAAAGGGGCGCGGCGGAGGCGACTCAGGATTCACAGAGGAGGAGGAGGAGAAGAAGAAGAAGAGGAAGAAGATTCAGGCTCACACATCCTGGTGATGGTGATGCACGCTGATCAGGATGTGGTGACAGCTCAGATGCTGCTGAGGGATTTATTGCAAGTTCAACAACAACAACAACAACAATAGCAATAATAATAATAATGAAGTAATAGGTTGGCAAACTGCATGTAAATCCAAATGTAAAACATGTTATCTTGGCTCCATTGTTTCCTGGCTGGACCTTGTGTAGCCTCAGTTTTCTCCTTTGTCTCCATGTCTTAATTCCATTAGGCTATAATAAGCACATTAAACAATAGTCTCTAACTAAGGCTTGGAAATTATTCAAATGTAACCTTCACCAAAGTGTTCAAATGATAAACCTGCACACCGGGAGACACTCATTAGGTAGTGGCAGGCTGCCTGGAGAGCTCTACTTTGGAGCCGTTTGCCCTGAACATGACCGCGTTGCACGTTGGGCTAATTAACTTTTCAAAATTACAGATGGTCCCGCATTTAAATTCTGGGCGGAATGATCGACATTTTCTGTTATTAATTCCGGGCCCCGCCTCCCTCGCTACAAAATCATCGTTGTGCATAAAATTAGGCCCATCTAAGCGTCTTTCTCTTCCCTCTAAAATTGTGTTTTTTCGTCAGCGGGCGCATAATAGGAGCTGATGGACAGACGGTAAGTGCATTACCGCCTGATGCACGAGTAAGGAAGTCTCACCGCCTGCCCATTCAAGAGCACAATCTGTGTATGTGTGTGTGTGTGTGTGTGTACTGTGGCCCACTGTGTGCATTGCGGCTCCCTGACAGCAACTTCTCAGTGACTGGCTCTATATCCATCCTAATCCAATCCCATGGGATTTCCAGCCGTTGAATTTCCACAGCAAGAGGACTGGCAGCTTCGGCGGGATCTCTGCTTCCCAAATCTCCCCAAACCTCGCCTTATCCGCCCGGGGATTACACAGCTCAGCTCCCTGGGCAGCAGTGGAAGTAGAGGTAGTATACTCCAGTAGTAGTAGTGGTGGTGTGGAAGTGTTGTGGAAGTGGTGTTGCTCCATCATTGCATAATAGCTCAGTATAGCTGACGAGGTGTGGGACTGCACCACCATTCATCATGGTTTTATTATTTGTCAAACAGTATCAGGATGCAGGGTTTTACTGGGCTGACACCGAAGGCGGATTTACTTTATATCTTAGAAGGGCCAGGCGGAAAGAGCACACACACACACACACACACACACACACCCTATCTGACCAGCTATCACTCTGCAGCTGATACAGCTGTAGCATTACATAATACTGCTGCATGCTGCCTGTCAATCACTCAATGGTTCGATTTTTCATCACATGCATACTGTGTGTGTGTGTGTGTGTGTGTGTGTGTGTGTGTGTGTGTGTGTGTGTGTGTGCACAGTGTGGACAAACATGGAAGGGGGTGTTTTCATAAGGCTGACTTGTCTCCCACATATGCGAGATTCTCAGGTCGTTTTTGAGCCACCGTGACCCCGGCAGTCAGGTGGTGGTTTCGGGAACCCGAAGCAGTAAAGAGCCCCAGACAGGACAGTTGTAACTTCTGGGTCCCGTCCTGTTTCCTGCCTCTTTGCCTCTCTAATTTCTTCTCTCTGTCTTTCCTCTGTCTCTCCCCCCTCTTTTGCAGTCTGCTCAGATCCCTGTGGTATGAGCACATTTCTCATTCCCTCTCCTTCTCTCCCTCACCCTCGCTCCCTCAAGATTGCTGCTTTATTAAACAGACTCTCCCTATCTTTCATTTGCCACTCTCCCCACCATGCTCCCCACTCTCGGGCTCTCTGTGTTTTTTATTTATTCTCTCTTTTGCCCCCCCCCCCCCTCCTCCTCCTCGACACACACATCACACCGGCTTTGCATGCGTCAATGCATTGCTCAGCAATCATTTCTGTACGTACTTTTCGGCTCCATCTATACCCGGCGTATCCTCCTTTGTGCAGGAAACCAAAGGACACAGAAAGAAAGAAAGGGCTTCTCGTTCCTCTCCTCTACATGCTCCATGCTCACTTCTCTCCTCGCCCTACCTCATCTCTCTCTTTGTTCACTCTCTACATTGCTCCCGCCCTATGTGCTCCCTCTATCTCTCTCCCTCTCCCCGTGCTCCCTCCATCTCTTTCAGACCCAGGGCAGCTATATTTAGCGGCAGGTTAACTGCTCCTGTCAAAGGTCTGATTTGTATTCTCTGCATGCAAGTCTGACTCGGGCCTCGCAGCAACACAAACAAAAGGCCCTAGTTTGAATATGCACTGAGCCCACTGGCTTAGGAATCAAAGCCCTCTCTCTGCCCTGCTGCCAGTGGCGCCACCTGCTATGGAAGGGGAGGGTGGGTGAGGAGGGAGGAGGAGGTGGTGGAGGTGGGGTGAGGGAGGGGGGGGGTTGGGTCGTGGGGACTCAAAGTCAAGCTCAATTCACTCCAAACGTACACATT